>VWZZ01000398.1:83258-105032 GCA_013399095.1 Psophia crepitans
GATGGTGAAGGGTCTAGAGGGGAAGACGTATGAGGAGAGACTGAAGTCCCTTGGTTTGTTCAGCCTGGATAAGAGGAGACTGAGTGAAGACTTCATGGCAGCCTACAGCTTTCTCATGCGGGGAGGTGAAGGGGCAGGCACTGATCTCCTCCCTCTGGTGACCAGCAATAGAACCTGAGGGAACGGCATGGAGCTGCAACAGGGGAGGGTTAGGTTGGAGATCAGGACAAGGCTCTTCACGAAGAGGGTGGTCAGGCGCTGGAACAGGCTCCCCAGGGAAGTGGTCACAGCACTGAGCTTGACCCAGTTCAAGAAGTGTCTGGACAACGCTCTCAGTCATCTGCTCTGACTGGACTGGTCCTGTGTGGAGCCCAGAGTTGGACTCGATGATCCTTATGGGTCCCTTCCAACTTGGGATATTCTATGATTCTATGAAAATTCTCCAAGGGTATATTTGTTATTAAAATATGTCCTTTCCTACTAGGGATTACAACTGTAAATTTAACAAACACAATTAAAAATAAACCACAAATTTTCAGACTGATACCTGCTATTTCCCATAAGGTTTACAGACCCTATTTTAAAATGATGGCAAAGCAACCATACCCCAGCAGAATGTATTAACTTCAAAATGTTGAAGTTAAGATTTGTTGGGGAATCAGCAGGGAATAGGGCTATGGTATTTCTGTTAAGGTATATTAGGTTTTGAATTTTGTTGATTTTTGTTCTCCAAATGGATTTTGTCTGTTTCCAATGTTTTAACAATTAAAAGTTCAGCCATATCTAAGTTTAAATCTTTTAAATGAAATTTAATGAAATGAATATATTGTGAACTTTGTTAAGAAATATTTGTAGTACTGTTAAATAGATAAATTTCAAGTATAACACACTAGGCAGATAGAACGCCATCTCTTCAAAATGAAATATAAGTGAAAGCCTTTTTCATCAGCTGAGTTTATATTCCTGTCTGTCTCCAAACTCTTAAACAATACGTCATTAACAGAAATAAAAACATTCTTCGGTAGGATTAAATCTATTGTTGTAATGTAATTTTAAAGAAGTATTTCCTTTCTTGGAACCGAAGCCACTTTTTTTTTTTTAATTCTGTCTTTTGACAGAATTTCTTTTCTATACAGGTATGTTTGAAAAGATGGAGAAAATGTCTGTTCTTACAGTTGAGAAGGTTCCCTATAATTTTTCTGCAAATGTTTTATTCACAATTCGCTACAGAATAAGTAGTAAGCAAAAATATATTTTCCCTAGGAGATTCTAAAGTTTCCTTTTCTTCAATATCACCTTATTAATTTGTCCAGAGTGTTTCCCCTTTGCCCCTGGTGCCAGCATGTCTCCATGTTGTTTGCATAAATTCATAGGGAATATAGCTTCAGCAGACACAGGATAGGTATAAATTGTTCCAGTGTTTCATTGAGGAGATACGGATCCCCTGGTAAGAAATGGAACCAGACTTGTTAGAAACCATCTAAGAGAGAAACTTAGATCTTTCATCATCGTGGTTTCATACTTCACACTTTTTTCATATGTACTATCATATAACAATCAGGAATAAAATGTATATCATAAAGAAACTTTATAATTTCTCCCTGTGTTTATTAACGTTTTAATAGTATTATGCATGCTTTAGAATAGGAAAGAAGATAAATGAGTAACAATTCTTACAACTTTGAACTACTATCGTATACATTCAAATAATGGGCTTTTTGCTCTGAAGATCTCAGATGATGGTGTTGGATTGATAGTCCAAGTTTCGGGTTTTTGTTTTGTTTTGGGAATTTTGGTGGTTTGGGGTTTTTTGGGGGGTTGTGTGTGTTTTGTTTTGTTTTTATTTTTTCTGTGTTGTCTTTCAACCTGAATCCAGAAAAAAATTCTCATCCAGATCAGATATCTATGTAACACAAACACACACTGGGAGTGAGGGAAACATGGAAATAAAGTGGAGAGGTAATGCTTGTAGAGGCATCAGCTGAATGTTAGGAGCATGTATCCTATATCGATCTTGTCTCCTCTGCTTCAAGATATGCTTGTGCCAGAGGGGAATCAGTCAAATTGCTGTCATGCTTGACAGTGTACTGCTGCTTTCTGTAATAAATAACCTGTATAAATATGAGCCAAAGATTTTCCTACTACATGCACTTAGTTACCAACTGGATAAAGTTATATGTCTTCCAACTTAATATATTCATTCTTGATTATGTTCTTTCTTATGAGAGGAGTTTCATTATTATACTTACTGATATTTCAGCACGGAATACTTTTCCCTCTGTCTTACCTTACATGTGTCATTCATAATGTTACTAGGAAAAGAAATTTATTTTTTCCTGCCTTGATTTGTGTCAGCCAATTTCTAGTTGCTCTTATTTATCTGTCATATATTTGTCTGTCATAGAATCATGAAATAAGTAAGGGTGGAAAAGATTTTTGGAGACTTGGTCTGATTTGCTTCTCGTTGGAAGGTTAATTTTAAAGTCAGATCAGGTTGCTTGCAGATATTCTTTTTAATTCTGCTACACATATCTAAGAAGATTCTTGCTCCTTCTCTATTCTGCCTATACTGTTGAAGGTACAGGACTTTGTTTTTGGTGAGCTTTGTGAAGTTCCTTCCATGAGTCCATTTGTCCAGACTACTGAGATCTTTCTGATTCATTTTCCAACTCTTCATCCAAGTTTTAGGGGTCATGACAGGCCAGCCGTCTGCTATTGCGTTGCCAGTAAGTTCACAAGGAGAGTCCTCCTGAAAACCATTTCTGGCCACTGAAGGAGAAGGTGAATGAGAACAGCCAGAAAGGATTTATCAAGGGTAAATTACACCTGACCAACCTGACTGCCTTTCATGATGAAATGACTAGGTTTGTGGATGAGGGGAGAGCAGCAGTTGCCATCTACCTTGACTTTAGTAAGGTTTTCAACATGATCTCCTGCACTGGGATTTTGCAATTCTACGCTCTAGATAGGTGGACTACCGGACAGGTGAAAAACTGCCTACATCATTGGGTTCAAAATGTAGTAGTTAATGGTCATATTGTACCTGAAGAACTTTTAGAAGTAGAGTTTCTCAGAGTGTCTATCCTGGGACCTATCCTGCTCAATATCTTGTCCTATTTTCAGCTGAGATAGTTAGTGCTGTGTCTTGCATTTAGTATGAGAATGATGTTGATAACACACTGATGGTTTTAGTTGCTGCTAGGTAATTGTAACTTCTATGCTAAGTCAAGGACTTGTCAGCTTCTCATATCCTGCCAGGTGCACAAGAACCTGGGAGAGCACAGCCAGGACAAGGGATGTGCTGACCCAGGCTGGCCAAAGGGATATTCCATAGGATATGATGTGATGTTCTGTATAGAACCGGGGGGATGGGCCAGGAGGTAGTTCAGCTCAAGAAGTAGCTGAGTGTCAGCTTTGGTTGGTGAGCAATTGTGCTGTGCATCAGTTGTTTTGTATAATATTATAATCATTATTACTGTCTTCATTTTCTGTTGTGTTCAACTGTCTATCTCAACCCACAAGTTTTACCTTTTTTTCTTTCTTTTCTTTTTGATTCTCCCCGCCCCGTCCCACTGTGGTGGTGGGAGTGAGTGAACAACTGTGTGGTTGTTTTAGCTGCCTATCAGGTTAAACCACGAGATATCTTTATCAGAAGTGTGAGGGAGGAGACATAATGAACCCCTGCAAGTTTTTGAGTGTCAAAAAACTGGGGAATGCAACTGACAATGCTCAAGGGCAGACCTGCTGTTCAGAGGGCTCTAGACCAGCAAGTGTAACGGATCAAAAGGAACTTCAGGATAATCAACAAGGACTAACATGAAATCCTGCACTTGGGAAGAAAGCCCCTACAGTAATATGTAGGGGGACTGGCTGACTGACTGGGGAGCAGCTCTGCTTCAGGCCCTGGAGAGCAAAGAGCTGAACATGAGCCAGTTATGAACCCTGGTAGCAAAGGTGAATAACAGCACCCTGGGCTGTGGGAACAGGAGTCTTGGGCATGTTCAGCCTGGAGATGAGATGGCTTCAGGGATATCTAAGCAATAGCCTCCCAGTATGCAAAAGGGAAACCTGAGCTTGGATGCACAGCAGGAGAGAGATAATTGGTCAAAAATTAAACAGGATATCATAGTATCATAGGATTTCAGGCTGGAAGGGACCTCAGGGATCATCTGATCCAAACTTTCTTGGCAAAAGCGTGGTTTAGACAAGATGGGCCAGCACTCTATCCAGATGAATCTTGAAAGTGTCCTATGTTGGGGAATCCACCACTTTCCTGGGAAGATTATTCCAATGGCTGATCGTTCTCATTGTGAAAAATTGTCCTCTAGTGATTGTCCTCACTTGGAATGTCCCCAGGAATAACTTGCACCTGTTACCCCTTGTCTTTTCCATGTGACTCCTTGTAAAAATTAAGTACTGGAACACCTTGATAAGGTCTTCCCTAAGCCTCTTTTCTCAAGGCTGAACAAACCAAATTCTCTCAGCCTTTCCTCATCTGGCAGGATTCCAGTCCTTTGATCATCCTGGTGGCCCTTCTGTGGACCCTCTCCAGCCTGTCCACATCTTTTTTGTATAGCAGGGACCAAAACTGAACAAAGTATTCTAGGCGTGGCCTGACAAGTACTAAGTAGAGTGGAATAATGACTTCTTTATCTCTGCTGGTGATGCCTTTGTTGATGTAACCCAGTATGCTGTTGGCATTCTTTGTTGCAAGAGCACAATGTTCACTCATATTGAGCTTGTTGTCCATCAGGATTCTTAGGTCCCTTTCCTCAGAGTTGTTCCCCAGCTGGGTAGACGCCAGCTTGTGCTGCACTCCTGGATTATGTTTTCCCTGGTGCAATACCTTACAATTGTCTCCGTTGAACTTCATAAGGTTCTTGTTAGTCCACTCTTCCAGTCTATCCAAGTCTTTCTGCAGGACGGCTCTCACTTCCAAGGTGTCCACTTACCCAATCAGTTTGGTATTAGTTGCAAACTTCATCAGGGTACACTTGATCCCTTCACCCAGATCACTTAAAAAGATAAACAGCATTGGGCCCAATATTGATCCCTGGGGGACTCCATTTGTAACAGGTTACCGGTTTGAAAAGGAGCTGTTTACTGCCACCCTCTGGCAGCCTGTCAGCCAGTTCCCCACATACAGCACAGACCACTTATCTAGACTGTAATACGTCAGTTTCTCGAGGAGGAGGCTGTGGAAAACTATATTGAAAGCCTTGGAGAAAACCAGGTAGATAATGTCCACCTCTCACCTCACATTAATTGAACGCGTTACTTTGTCATAGAAGGTGATCAGGTTGATCAAGCAGGATTTGCCCTTAGTGAATCTGTGCTGGGTTTTCCCAATCACATGTTTCATCTGACTTGTGATAGCCCCTAGGAGGATTCATTCCATAATTTTCCCAGGGACTGAAGTAAGACTAGATGGGCCTATAATTTCCTCAATCTTCCTTTGAGCCCTTCTTGTAGATGTGGTGACATTAGCCTTCTTCCAGTCTTCTGGGATGTCCCCCAGTCTCCAAGGCTTCTCAAAGATTATGAAGAGTGGCTTTGCAATGACATGACTCAGCTCTTTTAACACCGTCAGGTGGATGTTGTCAGGTCCATCAATTTCCAGGTGTTCTAATTGGATATTGGGAGGTGGAAAGAAAATCATTGCTAGGACTGTCAAGCATTGGAACATGTCCAGAGAGGTTGTGCAGTTTCTGTCTTTGGAGATATTTGACACTCAACTAAATAAGCCCTTAGCAACCTGATCTGAATTCAGAGCTGACTGCTTTTTAGCAGGGCATCTCCTGATGTGCTTCCAACCTGGGTGATTCTGTGAATCAATGCTGGGTTCTGGATACTAAAATCTTGTATTTCAAGCTTACCTGTCTGGCACATGGCAGGAAATCCCTAGAACCATGATTACTATATTGTGTTATCTCTTTCAGTAATATTCTTTAAATAAACTGTTACCAAACAAAAACCAAAGTCCCAAAAATCACAAACAAACAAAATCTTAAAAATGAGTGGAGTAGCAGTGGTGCTTAGGCTGCTGTTTTGCTTTATGCTGCCAGTACTGTGTTATTGTTTCGTTGTATTCCTTCTGTCCATCTGCGCTGTAAGTATGAACTCTCCAAATTTGTAGCATACAGAGCAAACATGGATCCACTTTCCCTCATTAGTGCTCTTAGGCAGTTAACAAAAAAAACCCAAATAGCAGCTGAAATGAAACCTCTTCAGTTTAGCTGGAATAATGTGTTAATGCAGGATAACAGTTTGTGTGTTGGAATTACCAGGATCACAAGGGATGCTGACAAAGTGCAATGCAGAAAAAATATTTTATCATGATACAAATAGTTACATATGTATTAATTTGAAGTCCACTGAAGCTGAGCCATTGTAAAGCTCAGCTTATGGTATGAGATTGTTTGAGGGAATTTATAAAGAGCAGACAAAGCTTCCCAACAATGTACAGCAAGCCGTGAAAAACATCTAATGTAATTCAGAGTTTCATACTAAATCTTGCAGGTACATCACTGCTTCCTTGCAGACTCTGAGAAGGATTCAGCAGGTGGATATGGAGGAGTCAGCACAGGGTCTGTGAAGTTTACCTGAACTTCTGATATAAGGATTGTAATCTCTGGGCTCAGATCTGATCTCCCAGATGTAGGAATCTACCCTTTAATTGAAAGGCATGATTCCAGCTTTGGATATACCCATGTATGCTGCAGGTGTGCTAGTGAATGCTGTGTCATCATAGCTGCGGAGTGGTGCGAAGCAAAAAAACAACAGTGCCATAAATTTAGTGTAAGAGTAGAGGTTAGCAGTGCTGCTGCACAAAATAAAACAAGTCACCTAAAGCAGCTGTTGCAGCACATCTGTATGTATAAATATTTTTGTGACCCTTGCTTGTCACCATAAATTTGTTTCTGGGTGATTCCTACAAATACACATTTTTCCATTGTTTGATCTTTGCCATCTACTGGCAGATTTAACAGCTCTAGAGGTCAGCATCTTATTTGGGTCAGAAATTATGGATGCAGAGCGGCTTATTTTTATTGATTTAATTTCCTTATTTACATATCTGTGACCTATTTTTCTGAACAGATGTGGTAACAGACTCCATACAGGCAAATGATTTTTGAATGGAAACCTCAGGTGATGCATTTTTGGCTTGCCACAAGGCAGAAACGCTTGCTAAACTAACTAAACTAAGGTGCAACCTGCAATGTTACTATGCTTTTTGCCACAGTGTCTCCTCTAGTTCACTGTAGTTCCCCACTGGTCAAGTCTCCCAGGCAGAGTGGTTTGGGAAAAAGAATGAACCTCCCCCGACTGCTGATGTAACAGCTGTAAGAAAATATAGCACAGAGGATGCAGACTGGAAAAGGAAGTTCTGTCTTGTGGAGTACCAAATAATATTATCTTAAAAAAAATATTAAAAAACAAATCTTTAAATTACATATATAGTGGGCTAGATGTTTACTTTTTATTTCTTTCTGTTAGTTCAGAACTGTAACTTTCACCTGTAAAGTACAGTTGCTGCTGTGCCTGCAATAAAGACTACATATATTTGACCAATCTGTGTTTAAAATACCTGAGTTGTGTATTCTTATCACTGCAGTGCAGAAACTACCCAAAAAGCGAAATTGTTTATGCTGAGATAAATCAGATCTACTCCTGGATTGCCTCCATGATATCATAATCATTGGTGTGACTGGATGGAAATGTGATGATTCCCTGTCATGGTGAGTAGTATTGCCCCATTGTGTAGCTGAGTTTCCTCCTCTATCAGTCTAGTGATTAACTCTTGTCTTGTGGCTGGAGGTTGTTAAGGTGTTGTGTTTGCAGAGCACTTAGTAGAAAAGGATCACTGACAGAGGTGTAAGGGAAGATAAATGAGCCTTTGAAGATATGAAATGCTAGAAGTTGGTACTATTGATGATGGTGGGGAATAAGGGCTCTTTGCAAGTTAACTGGGAAGGACAGTTCGGCAAAGACTTCTTGCTTTCCCCTTCAGTTTAACTTAAATTTAGTGGAACCTATCGATCTACAAGAATAACACATATAGTCTTGTTTATATACCAGTCGGTGCACTTTCTGTGAGTTTGCTTTGCCTCAAACATTTGTAAAATCTAAACATTAAACAGTAATGACCTTGTCTGCAGTGATACTCCTTTCTACATTCATTTGTGAACTCTTTTGACTTTCTGTCTGGAAGAAAAAATAACTCCCCTCCCCCTGCCACCCCCGCCCTCCCCCAAATCCTGTTATTTTAAGAGAAAATTGTGTGATTTCTGTATAATAAAAACAAAATAAATGGCTTGTCTGGATTTTTTTGGTACACTATCTGTGTTGGAGTTCTGTTGCACCACCAGACTAGATGTTTTCCAAATTCTTCACATCATTTCACTCCGTGGTAAGTCACCCCAATTAGCTGTGCTATGCTGGACAAAATCAGGTCTTTCCAGGTCACCTTCACTTTGAAAATAACCGTTTTTAGGTTAATTGGACAGATAAAGAATATTATTAGATGTACGTGCAGAATCAGGTAATACCTTACAAAGTGATGAAGCCTCAAAGGGCCCTGGGGCTTTACAAGGGATGGGAAAGAAAATGAAAGTAATATGTTGATAGATTTCAACACAAATATTGATGATCAAGACTTTGCGTCTCACAATTAGCTGTTCACTCCACAGATTATGTTCATTTCTCTCTGAAAAATTGTTTATTCAAGCATGACTGAAGACTATCTCCAAAACAGTGATTGAGGCCAAACATCTGATGGGTTGGTCCAAGACAGACAACATTTGCAGAGTGCTTTCTGCTAGAAAGAAACAAGACTTTTCACTTAAGGTACAGATACTTACTTTATCAAATGTTATTGACATATTCACCACCTATATGATTCAATAACAGTTTCTGAAACCTGTTTTTCATATTTAGTTTTATGGACCAAGGTCTTAAAACCTTTTTTTTCCTCTAGAAAAAATTTTCCCTCCTGTGTCCTGCTGTATTCCACCTTACTTCCACCTGCGACTGTCTTTGCTGCCCACTCTTTAGAGGAATTTCAGATTTACAGAGAGAAGCTAGTGGCTCTTGCCAGGCATGAACCTCTGCTCACTTTTGCCTGCAGAGCAACCTAGTGGTCAATCCTTTGTGCTTCTTACAGAGGAAAGGTCCTTGGGCTCTTCTCAGAAGCTTGGAGCCTAGGTTGTACAAAGATCTTTTTCTGATTACTCTTTCCAAAAATTGTTCTTTATCTGTCTTTTTTTTTTAAAAAAAAAATATTTTTTAGGAAAAACTATGCCATAAGCTTTTAGTTATTAAGTAAGGAAATTCACTTTGGAAATATTGTCAGTAAGGCTATGACATCCCTTAGTTATCAAGCCTATGGCATTTCACTGTTTTATGCAAGGGTGTTTGTGTTGTCTGCATTTCATTTTCCCATTGTAACTGCAGAAAATCTGAAAGTAAGCAAAAGTTAAAATGTAAATGCCATGGTCTTAGCTGTAATATTAAATGTTCCCCATGGTTTTACGATTACCCTTTACAGAATCTGTTCATGCATTTTGGCAAGCACAATATTAAAAATTTGCTTGGCAAAAATCCCCTTAGCAGAACCTGACAGACAGTAAGGTCAATAAAGTTTTAATCAACGAAGGAGAAAATACTCTTCTTCCAGATGGGTACCACAGAACAATACTTGCATGAAATATTTATGATTCACTTTAGAATCTCAAAGTCTGAAACATAAGTAAAGGTTGGTGATTATTTCTAAAGTAAAATGTGCTCATCCTTTGAATTTCTGAGGATTAAATTGCTGTGAAAAAAATGTTAGTCTTGTTACTGCAAGTATACGATTTAGTATTTGACTGAACACCAAGTTTGTTATTGAACTTTCTTGTGTTCATAACCTGACATCACTTTTTAAGAAATCATGACTGCATATATTGTATGCAATGATTCTACAGGTATCCCTGTCTCTCTAAATTGTAGATTCTGTTTGGATGATATGCAACTATATATTTACTGTTGGTAAAGACATCATGCTGTCACTAAGGTGTGTTTTTTTTTTGTTCTAACTGAAGTTTGTTGCGTTAAAATTGTTCAGCGCACACAGTGATATTCTAATAATAAAGTTCAGATTATTTCACTGTGTGGTCTGGACTCTGTGATCCGGCAACTCAGTAAGTCTGTAATAACAAGGGAAATTCCCTCCTTGAGTCCTGATTCTGCTACCTTACCCATTCTCAGAATCAGACCCAAGGAGGAGGAAACCCAAGAAAACTCTGACATCGTGGACGGATGAATGGCTTCCCTTACATATTTCCAACCCAGTGCAAGAACTCTGTTTCCTACTGTAAATCCTTAAGTGGTCTGGTCACAACAATTGGAGTACTGAAATGGATTGCCTGATACTTGTCTATTCCCAGCAGAGGAGTAAATGAAAACCTGCCCAGACCAAACCAGATAAGATCAGTGGCCACAGCTGTATTCTGAGTCTGCAGAAAAGACTAGCTGAAAAATGTCAAGTTGTCTAGATATCAACTCTTATAAAGTTGATACCCAAGAAATGTCTGAATGTATTCTGCATTCATTTCTGCTACCATTTTAACACTTCCTAATTAACAATTAATGCAGCCATTAATTAACACCTACTGCAAGCTTCTTAGCCATCATACTGAGAGTTTGAAAGCATTGAAACATGATTTGTGGTTTTGAGTTCATTATGAACTCTGAATAATGCATCTTGTTTTCAAGAAACTGCTGTTTTGTACAAAGAAACTTAAATTACAGGTGTACAATGAGTTGAATTATCAGATGCATTAGCGTATTTTATATCCAAAATATATTTCTTTAAATCTGTGACGTTAAAGGTGACTGAAATATTTAATTACGCATTTCTAGTTGTTTTACATTAATTCAGTAAGTTTAGGAATGACATTCAACTTTTTAAGAAAGCAGTGTGGATGAGTATGCATAATGTAAAAAATAATATAGAATGCTTTTGGATCAAATTAATATACATGTAATAAAAGTGTACATAATTTGTTAACCTTTCTGTTAACCATAATTAGAGTGTTACACTTACAGTCATAGAAGATTAATTGGGTAAATTCTCTATGAAAATAATATGAAATTAGGATTAGTTATGACAAAATTGTCTTTCCTGAATAGGAATGGATAAAATTTCTGCATCATTTGTATTAAACTCATGATTTATTTTAAAAATTCTTGGCAGGTGTTGACTGCTTTGCATAAAGTTCACATAATCAATTGTGTTACCTTAGAAAACTTTCTTTCTAATTGTTTCTTTCCTTTACCCTTATTTTATTTTTAAAATTCAGAAAGGAGTGGCTTTGGTGGTGATGTTTTTCTTTGTTTTTCAAAACCCTGAGACATAGATTTAATGTATTTTTAATGAGTATGTTATTATTCTGTCATCCAGTTCATAATTTTATCAGAAGTGATTGGCACTATCACTGTATCTTATTGTTCATTCAGAGCACGTGCAAATACACCTGAGTTTGCTTAATTGCATTTTTTTCCCATCGAGTCTTTAATTTTCTCACAGGCAATTTCAGGTGATAGGTTTGGGGAAAGCCAGAATCTTAATCTTCTACCTAGCATGCATATTTATTGCTGTCTACTACTGGATGGAGTCCATGCAGTTGATCAGTGTTTTGCTAGAAGATAATAAAGTGCTACTTGGAGCTCTGTTGGCATGAGTTTTAAAAACAGGCAGATCTTAGTTCTAACATATGGGATGTTTCTAGTGCATGTAATAAAACTGTACCGTGGCCACCAGAGTCTGATATAATTGCATATTCTGTGGTCTTGATTCTAGTATAATCCTATAAAGCAAATTTGCGGTTCAGTGCTTGTTACAGCTCTGCTATTCCCATGTCTGCTTCTCCTGTTCTTCCTAAGATGTGTTGTTAGAGTCAGTTTCTTCATATGTAAGTTGCTCAACCCTGGCAGTGCTGGTGCCATTATGTCTACTAGATGTCAAAGGAAGAAGCCGGCTGTGTCTGTCTCTTAACAGAGCTAGCCACCTGCTCCCTCTCTTCCAGTTGAGCTTATTTCATATTATTAAACTGTCTTATATGGCCATGAAGTTCTTCATGAATCAGTCCTCCCTACTGTAAAATCTGTGGTTGCAGATTAAAGGTAATCATCGCAATCAACTCATTCATAGCATGTAGATTTGAAGATTGTGGTTGCAGTAACACTGTCTTATGGCATGCTCAGACACCTGCAGCTTTTCGACACGGTGAGATCCATGGAAATATATAGCTTCAGTTCACTATTTTCTACAATGAAGGCACACTGAGCAGAGCAGATGGATTTCACATTGCTCCATGAGATTTTGCCCTTGCTGGCTGAGTAGCTGCATTCCTGTCTCCAACTTTGACTCAGTGATAACTTTATTAAAACAATGAAAATATCAGCTAACAGGGGAGACTTTTCTCTGCTTGAGACTGAACCTTCACCAAAGTCAAAATCACACCATAATAACACATTTCAGAGATGCTGAGATTAATACAAAACCTAATTTATTGCCCAAGTTTTTCTTTGAGATTTATTTACCAGACACAACACTGTTATGGGTTAAGCAGTCAGTTCCACATAAATTTAATATTGCATGGCATTTTTGCATATAAACATTAGTCTGATTATTTAGGTTTTTACTCTAAAAAATAAATAAATCTGGAGGCAGATTTTCCTTGCTTATTTGCTGTCTTCCCTCAGGTTGTTTCTTTTTTTAAGTTGTTTTAGAAAAAAAAATAAAAGGAAAAAGAAAACTTAAGGTGGGAAGAAATAATTCTCCAAATTTCTTAAAGGGTATATAAAAGTAACATTGTCATAAGCTGTTGAAAAACTACTGTTGGCACATGAAAATAGAGCCTCTTTTGAAGTGTGGTTAGACATTTTTCAACTAAATATTTTTCAAAGCTCATACATTCTTTCTCTCAAAAAAGATTAATTTTGGTTTTCTATGAGATTTTGCCAACTAAGTTCATGCTGGAATTACTCATCAAAGTCTGAGGGGCATCCTGTTCCTAAATAACTGGTCTCTTATTGCCATATTGACATACAGAAGACCTGAGTTACTGGTTCTTGTGCTTTTGCCCCAGCTGGCAGACAAGGACCATGTAACTGCTCACTCATCTGTTCTCCCCCAAGGAAACAGGGAGGAGAACGAAAAAAACACTCGTGGGTTGAGATAAAGACAGTTTAATAGGATATCAAAGGAAGATAATAATAACAGCAACAACAGGTTGGATGAGACTTTGGGCAACGTGGTTTAGGGAAAGCGTCCCTGCCCATGCAGAGGGGTTGGAATTAGATGACCTTTGAGGTCCTTTCCAACCCAAAATGTTCTATGATTCACAATAACAACAACAACAACCAAGTCATGCACAAATGTAGTTGCTTACTGCATGCGGAAGGAAAAAAAAACCACAAACCTCAATGCCCAATCTGCTTCTGAGCAGCAAATCCTGCCTCCTGGCTAGCTTCCACAGGTATATACGGAGCATGAAGTTATATGGCAGGGAATACGCCTTTGGCCAACCTGGGCCAGCTGTCCTGGCCGTGCTCTCCCAGCTTCTTGTGCTTCTGGCAGGGTGTGAGAAGCTGAAAAGTCCTTGGCTTAGTGTAGGCACTACAACTACCTAGCAACAACTAAAACCATCAGTGTGTTATCGACATTATTCTTGTACTAAATCCAAAACACGGCACTGTACTGGCTACTAGAAAGAAAAATAACTTTATCTCAGCTGAAACCAGGACACTTGCCAAAGGTATTTACTCTTCTTTCCGTCAGGTGGTAGCCCTACATCCCCATGCTTCTTAAATCTGCTTTACCTATTACAGGAATATTTACTGGAAATCAGAATGAGGTAATGAGTTGTTGTCAGGTATTTGCCATTTAGTGCCACTGCAAGTTTTCAAAAAGTCTCATGATCCTACCTAGGGAAAAAAAATGAAGTATTAACTATGTATAACAGTAGCTAAGAAATACAGGTTCGGAAGTAAGAAGTCTGCACTCTACCTGCGGAAAAAGAAAAAAAAAACCACTAACAAATAAACAAAACCAAAATCATTCCTCCTCTAACACCAATAGTGTTAGGTGTCTATTTAGAACATTAACTATCAATCACTTTTTATTTTTTATTTAACATTAAACACTTTGAATATTTTTCCACTCTGATTTGAGCTTTTAAATGTTTACTCAGTTATATTCTTATGTTTTTCCCCACTGAAATATTGCATAGAATGGGTTGCCTGGTCTCTACAGCTTTTCAATAAGCCGTACTAAGAAACTTGACTCCTCTGGTATTAAGTGAAGGAAAAGGATTTGACAGGTTTAGATATGAAATGAATAGTGACTTTCCTCTGAAAATGTGTCAAATTAAAGCAGGTTGGGTGAGGAAAACAGCTACAATATGTCAACTTTTACAGGCTTTGATTTATTTTTAATGATGCAGTGCACTTTAGGAAGCCTGAAGATGTGCTCATTCACAGCCTAGGTCTCATGGTGTGCTGTATTGTTCAGATACTTCTTCTAAGTTAGGTGCAAGATGGGATCATGACCTAGAACTCCTGTAAATAGCAATTGCATCTTTGGAAAGAGAATTATTAAAGTTTAGTTGAATGTCAGCAAACTATTCACTCCTCTCTCTTCTTCCGTTCTCTAACTTATTTATACTTCTTAACCACACATCCTCCCAAAGTTTTTCTATTGCCAGTTCTCTTCATTATTGATTTATTTATTTATATATGATCAGTCACGTAGGATAATGTGAAAGGATAAGATCTTAGTAAATAATCACATAACAAATATCACATTCCAGGTTCAATGAAAAAAAAAAGAATAAAAACTTTAAATACTTAATCAGAATTGTTTCAGGAATAAAAGAGGACAAAAATATGATGGATCCACAAAACAGTGTTCAAAATGAGAACACAGATAATTCAGCCAGGAATATAATGGATTATTTTTTTATTATTGTTATTTTTTTAGAAAACGATTGCATCAAATCTCTCTATGTCAATTTCATGAAAGAATTTGGTACTAGAAATGTAATTTGGACAAGAATCTGTCTATAGGGCATATAACATGTACACCAATCTGCATTTCAGATGGAATGCTAAGAGAACTCTAGGGAAGTACCTGAAGTAGTGAACATGTCCATGGAGGAGACGGAAAGCAAACAAATACACCCATGCAGGCAAAGAAAGTCCTAAAGTATGCACCTCTTCTTTCGAGATTTTTTGGAGGAAAGCTTTAGAAATACTAACTAAATTAATTGCCCAGTGAAATGATTACTGGAAGACAGCAGTCCTTGTGGAGTCAGGCACTGCTGACTGTGGTCAGCCTCTGTAGGCTACTTCAATTACTCAGAATCTTAAAAGATGAACACATGTTAAGACAAATTGTATTCGTGAGATATGATAGATACCACCTAGCCTGTCTCTAGGCATCATTGTGAGGACTATCATATTTATCCAGAGTATTACAAGTCAATGTATATAAGGAGCTAAAATAAACTCAGTATTGAAAACGAGAGTGAAACCAGCTGTTCTGTTAGTGTTACATGAACATGAGAGCGTTATACCCTACTGAATCAGTTTATACTCTTACTTTAGTGCTGATTCTTAGGTGTTCCTGTCTGAAAAGACCTCATGTTTAAAGATACTTGTGAGAACAGTTTTGATACCTCGAATGGAGGATCATAATTTATGATCCATTAGGCAGAATAAGTGTGGTGAAATACTGTATGCCTTCAGGAACTTACAGTAATAGGTAGGCATCTCAACTGTGTGCAAGTCAAATTCAGTGTGTCCAAATGCAGGTATTTTATTCATCTCTCAGCTATGATTTGCAATAAGGAGGAAACTACAAGGTTTGGCCAAGTGAGCTGTTTAACTCTGCTTCAATGTGAGCTACTATTTTCAATAATCGCAGCTTGGAGTGAAGCTAATAGCACAGCACATATTACTTGAATGTTCGCTATGGTCTGAAGAATTAAAGCTGAGTCAGTGAAAAGCTACTGATGAAAAAAAGCTACCCATACTACCTCCAATAACGTTGTTTTCCCTACACGAAAAAGGCAATTTAAAACAATAAAGAAACTCTATTTTTAGATTCCAGGAAGAAGGAGATGCTACTTACCAAAATAGTGAGTAAAATCACTGATAATTGAATCAGGATAGAATCATTTTTTGAAGCCTGGAGTTCTACTCCAGAGCAAGTTAGATATTGTAGAGTATATAAAAGCAACTTGATAATGGAAGTAAATTGCCTAAAACTGCTATGCCAGACTAAACACTCACCCCTACTGCCAAAGTAATTCTGGTACTTGCCACTCATGTAATACTAGGAACTGCAGGGCTGTTTTTCATTCCTGCTGGCAAGTTATATACTTTTCCTGTTAAGAATGAATGGATGATGCTGAAATGTCTAAAATACATTAGTTCCAGGTGACAGTGTTTGGGGGTTTGTTTTCTTCTTCCTTTCTTTTCACCTTTCTTCACTGTTCTTTTAAAGGGAGGAGTGACTGAGTGAGATGGATCTCTTGGTGAAGGGAGAAGACTTGTGCTTCTCTGGTGAGCAGCTGAGCAGGCTGAAAAACTCTGAGATGTGGCAAAAAGGAAATTCAGAGCGTGGAGCTGCGAACTGGCAGCTCAAGCAGTGGGACTGACAGACGGCAGCGTGAAGGAGGGAGCAGTCAGCTTCAGGGCTGATGGAAAGAGCCGTCTGAGGGACGACAGGGGGTATGGCACAGTGCAGCTCAGGTTAGAAAATAACCCAGGTGTGCAAAACCAAGCCTGGAAGCAAGGATCTGCCTGCAAGGACCCAATGGGCAAAGGGAGAACGCAGAAACCTGTTCTGGCATACTTGCCAACTTCAACTTTTCTGGTTTTTTCCTTGATTTTTCTGGGTTTGGGGCTTTTTTATGTTTTTTTTTTCTTTTGTTGTTGTTGGTGGTGGTGGTGGTTTTTTGGTGTTTTTTTTGTTTGCTTGTTTGTTTTGGTTTTTTGGCAGTATTTCATTTTAACTTTTCTTTTCTTTAAATACATATATATTATTTTACTTTAGAAGCATTCCAGTGTCCTTTAAGGAATGCAGAATTAGGAAAAGGTCCACAGAAATTTACCTCAGAGTTGTAACTGACTCAGGATCCCATTCACTAGGGTTAATGACCTTTGATTAACACAATTTGCCTGACAGCCAGCTCTGCTCAGCATGAATATCAGTCTTCACTGAAACATTAGTGCGCAATTAATATTGTCACTGCAGCCCTGATACAGAAGTGCACAGAAGCATGATGCACCAAGGGTCTTCACAGCAGGAGACCAATACTGTCATGTGAGTGATTAGAAAATTACTCTGATGAGCTGTAAGACTGAATTAGTGCCAAACTAGACTGATGGCATAAAAGAAGACACAAGAAGAGTGTAAGTGACTTCCTGACTATCACAGCTTCCCATGTGCGGGTTTGTATGTGGTAAAGCCAAGGAGTTTGGTTCTGGGAGGTGGTGGAGTCACCGTCCCTGGGGGCATTTAAAGAAAGGTTGGATGTGGTACTTAGGGACGTGGTTTAGTGGGTAATAGGTGGTGGGGGAACGGTTGGACTAGATGATCCTTGGGGTCTCTTCCAACCTTAATGATTCTATGATTCTATGAACAAGCATCACCAGAAATAGTAGATTTGTTTATCATATGTGGTGTCTGCAGGTTCCTGTGAATAGAGGCCACTTCGTATACAGAATATATGATTATATAAAAACAACTGTGATGCTGCACTGGGTCCCAGCTTAATTTCCATTGTGGCTTTTAGTAAGTGATATTAAGCCCATGTATTGAAAGATATCTGGATGCCTACCTGCACTTGAATTCATTAGGATCTAGTCACCTAATTTTGCATTTCAACTTTCCTTTTTTTTTAAATTTCTAGGATTTATGCCTTGTTTTATAGAGAATTTATGGTTCTTTTTCTAGATTACATGTGACTGTAATAGTCTATTGTCAAATGAATATTTAAAAGTATCCATTCAAACAAAACAACATAGATCATCACAGAAATTTGTAGTTCCTTTTCACTTTGTGTGCAGCCATTTGCGCAATGATTAATTGTGCAGACTGAATATAGAATTAGAAGCAATTCTCAGCTAAAGTTGTCTTTAGTTGTTCACAGGGAGAAGAAAAATATTCAAAATTATTCTGGCTTTTAAAACACAGTAAGTAGATCTATAAATTTACCTGAATAAAATTTGAAAGCAGAATATTAAGAAAATATTGCAAGCTAGTCACCTCACTGACTTTATGAAATGCCTTAAGAAAGAAGAAAATTTTATCTGATGCACTTTTATTTCCAAAATTTTCATGAGTTTTGGCTCTTGCAATTTTTAAATTTCCATTTTAAAATTTTGTTTCAAAATAATAAATTAATTTTTTTTTTTATTTCCAAAGTTGTCTTCACCTGGTAAGTTCAGTTGTGCAATTGTATATCTATTTTTAACTAGTTCATGCTGTATCTTTTTTTTTTTATTCTCTGCTTTGTAATAATTGATACTTACATTGGACTTATTTAAAGCAGCTGATTTTCAATAATGAAAAGAACATAAATTGATATTTTAGAACAGAATTTATTTTTTTAACAGTGACACTTTTTGATCAACTGTTTGCCTTATACTACTAAGCCATTTTCTTGATACTACTGACATGACATTAAGTATCTCTTTTCAGCATTAAAAAATGTTATCTTGCAATTGTGCCTGTAGAAATGAGAAGACTTTGCAATTCCAGAGGTAGCCAGAAGCCTATTGTATTTAACCACTGAATCTCAGCTGTCTGAAAAAAGGGGGTGGGAAGGCAAAAAAAACCAAACCAAAAAACCCAACAAAACAAAACAAAATTGTCTTTCTTTTTGTATCCTTGTGCTTTAAACTGAACTAGGAGCATGATTCTCCCACACACATACACCTTGTGTTGTACTGTCACCTTTAGGTGCATAGTTTAGTTTTCATTTTCTGAAGAAACTTTAAATTGCTTAGTTAAATGCACCAGGAACATATGGTTGACAGAAAGCAAAAGCTTTTGAGGTATATTTTTAAGAAAGACCCCACACTGTATTTATTAGAAATTATATTTTCTGCTTTTAAAGAGTAACAGAGCATTTTAGAGCAAGTATTGTGCTTTAAAAATTATAATTCTTTGGCTTTGAAATCTGTTAATAAGTATATTGTAACAAACTGAAGCACTACAGAGTGCTATAGGATAAATCATATTGTTAATATCAGGCACTGAATCTCAGGTTAGAAAGATTGTATTACTGCTCTAACCAATAGCATGTCACAGTAAGTTTCTACATTTTGTAACCATTCATTACTCATCTTCCTGGTGACAGCATGGTAATGTTTCTTGATCTTTACATGTTTTCTTTTGTCTAACTGTAACATCAGTTATGATACTCAGCTGATAGGTGGTTTAGTACCTGCACAATTAGGGCTAAAAGCAAGTCTGACTATCATATCTGCATTGAAATCTGGTATGTAATAAACATTAATCCGACTGAAGTCTTTTACATTCTGGATCACAATATATAGCTATTTTTGTGAAAGATAAGCTATGACTGCAAAGGTCTATACGTGTATGTATAGCTTTTCTGTTTAAGAACAGAAGTCTTAAAAGGATTATGGAGTTGATTTTATTGCCTTGAGCAGATTGTCATTTTTAGATGATAAACTTTCTTGTTCAGATTAGATTTCTTCTTTGTTTTGGCCTGGAACTAAAGTATCGTAAACAATTCATACGTATCCTTTTTTCTTTTTCTCTGCAAAACTGGAACCACCGAGTCCATTCAGGAATGATTTTTTTTTTCTGTCTTCTTGATCTTGTACCATTCTTTCCAATATCTTCAGTCTTGTCCCCACTTTCTTCTATGCCTGTCTGCTGTTTTTAATTTTACTTCATCTTTAAAATCTCCTTGCTATTATTGCTTGACATTCTTGATGAAACAACTCAATTTAAGGCAAATTTAATTTCTTATATTAACAATTTTAGGTTAAAGAACAATGGATTATTTTAGCCCTAAAACTATTTTCAGTATTAACCAGTGTGCATTCTTCAGACCACTATCTACACCTAATATCTATAAATATTCCTGCGGCAATCACTGTGGATTTTTTTAATAAACTTTTGGTTTCATTTTTTGCTTTCCTTTCCCGGTTCTGCAAAGCTAACACTAGTTTGTTCCGTGTTTGTCTGTGATGTATTGTTTGACACAGTACTTTGTTTTGCAGACCAGCAATCCATGTACCTGTATCACTGGTTATTTACAGACATTGACCAACATGTCTCAGAAATATTGGTGCTTTATTCAGCCAACAATGTCTAACACTGAACCCATATTGTAAGCAATAATTGAAGTGTTGACATCAGTCCTTCAATTTATCATCATTTATCTGTTGTCACTTTGAGCTCTTGGGATGACTGAAGTAACAAATGAGTTGTCTCTTCTCAAGCTGACTTTATTCCTTAGGGAAGAACTTGTCCTTTAGTCTCATTTAAAACACCTTGATCTGGTGCCAAGCTAAGGTTTAAGTACCCAGGGTTGCTCTTGGCAGATTCTTTTTGCCCTTTTTTTTTCAAGGGCTAATACGGATCTGTGTAACTAAATTTTGACTGATGTGTCTGTGCTGTATTTTTCAGTGAATCACAAATATTTGTCCCATTGAAATCCTCTTGGATGTTTTATTCTGAATGAAAAAAACTTATTCCCACAGCAGATGAAAATCTTCAAATGTGCAAAGTGCAAAATCATGTATCAGTTTTGTCAGGTGGTCAGCAGAACTGTTCACCAGTAGGAAAGAATGACCCCTTGTTGCCAGTAAGATTTTGTTACATGGCTTTGCTTACCAGCAATGTAGGATTTATTAATATTTTTGAGATAGATCACAATATTAGGTTGTATAATTACCAAAAGCACTTAATCATCAGGCAATTTAACAGAATGATTCAATGGAATTTTTTACAATCAAAATAGTGACTTAGATAAAGATTCAAGAACGGCAGGGGTTGCCTGAAACTTACAGCTGTGTTGCACACAGATGAAGGTTAAAAAAAATCACACTTACAGACAGGCACATAAACAATTCTGAACTGCACAGACACAAACACAGAGTTTAACCTGTGATTAAAATTTTCCTTTTCATGAGTTTCATGAAATACTCACAAAATCTCAGGGGAGATCCCAGGTCACACAGCCCACTGTAGTCCAGAAGGCTTCTAAAGCTCTCACTTTTGAATTGCTACTTATAGGACCTTGAGATGATTGGCTTTGGTCAGTATCCTCTATTTGGCACACAATTTGTGCCGAGTCATTCTGGTACACAATTCAGACAGCAGGTTGCCCAGGCGTGACCAGAGAGTGCCTGATTCCCAAGTCACTGCGCCTGTATCCAAGATAACAGCACAATGGGGCATATCCTGAGATCTTAGAGTGGCCTTGTGGGGCTTGGGAGGGGACCAACGGACAATGACAGGATACCTGCACCACCACACCCCTCTCTTACTGCTTTTGGAAAAGCATAGCTTTTGGCAGAACTGAGTACCACCAATCGTGTCTTACAGCTTTTGGAACTGAAAAAATGAGTTGTCTAGTTCTTGCTGCATCCAGCTTGGAGGTGAGGGAACAGGCTCATATCCTTCCAAGACCATTGTGTTTGGGAGGTTGTTGAGACCAGGGGAGGTCTGCTGTTGCTTTC
>VWZZ01000399.1:1782-32373 GCA_013399095.1 Psophia crepitans
TTGTCATGGTTTTACCCCAGCCGGCAGCGCAACCCTACGCAGCCACTTGCCCACTTCCCACTGTTGGGATGGGGAAGAGAACTGGAAGAGTGGAAGTGAGAAAACTCATGGGTTGAGATACAGTCAGTTTCATAGGTAAAGCAAAACAAAAACATCTCTATATTACCAATGCTGCTTCCAGCACAAATCCAAAGCACAGCCCCATACTAGCTACTGTGAAGAAAATTAACTACCTCAGGTGAAATCAGGACACCCATTAAACTGTCTTTATCTCAGCCCACAAGTTTTCTCACTTTCGCCCTTCTGACTCCCTTCCCCCTCCCTCTGTGGGGACTGAGCGAGTGGCTGCGTGGGGCTGAGCTGCCGGCTGGGTTAAACCACGACGTCAGCACATCGCAGTAAATGGTCAGGGAACAATCCACAAACTCAAGTGTGTCGGAAATGAGCAAATTATTTGTAAGAGTTAACAAATATATGAGAAAAATACAGCAATAATCTGTCTGTAGTTCACAAGCAAAAAGGAAGGCAATAATTGCTGAATACCTACCTCTTCACTGTAAATAGCAGGTCCAGCCGCATCATACCTGGCTTACCTGGCTCTCACTGAATGTTTTCTTAAAAGTTGGTGGTAGAAAGTGGGAACACTTAGGACTTCAAATATCTTTTTAGTCAACACTTGCAAGTTTTACATTATTCCATGTCCATGGACATTAATTCAGATTTCTAGGCGTTTTCATAATAAATTCTCACTGACCATGGAAAAAAGCCATAAAGTTGAGAGCAGATCTTGATTCTTACACAACAAAAGTAACAAAAGGTGCTGCAGAAAGGATTGAGCTTTCCTAACACTGAACTGGGAACTTTATTAGGAGATAATAAATAATTTTACCCTAAGTCCTTTCACCTCCCCTTTCGATTACCTACAATTTTCCTTCTACAGTCTTTCTGGATTTCAAGAAACTGTAATTACCATCTGTAAGTCCCTCTTTATCTGCAAAGAATGCACACTCCCTCGGCTCTTGCCATAATTTGTAGTTTAGCACCACCTTCCTAGACACCAAAGAATGACAGCTTTGCACTGCCAGATCTCTTGCCTTGGAGCCTTTGTACAAAAGGAAAAAGAAAGAGGCAAGTACAAAGAAGGGTGGTTATTTCCTGATCTATTTTAATTACTAGACATTTTAAACAATGAGTTGGAGTTCCCCATCATCAGCAATTTTTAGACATCAGCAGTTTTCAGAAACTATTGGTGCTCCTTGTAGCCCTTCCGTTACAGCAACTCCATCCATAGCTGTGGGTCTCTGCTATCATGGTTTCAGGGCCCGTGGCTTACTGTTCCAAGTCATGAAAACTGTAGTTTCTAATGCAAACTGTAGTTTCCACTGAATACGGTGTACTGTCATATTAAAAAGGAGATTCTGAATGCTTGATCTGAACACAGTATGTTTGCTCACCATTCTAGGAAATGAGTTTCAACCTATTTTCTACACTTAATCATAAGCAACTGTTAAGGAAAAAGTTTCAGAGATTCCTTGAAAATCAAACAGAATTAACAAATGTATTTTATTGGCAGCCTCATGGTCTACAGTATAAATATTTTATTCCATAATCCAAGGACATGATAAGAAAAACACTAAAAGTGACAAACGTAAGGGTAACTGACCTGCATTAGCATCCAAGACAAGCCTATACCTCAAAAGAAAATTCAAGTGAAGCATCTAGATATCTTTTTTTATTACATCCTTCAGTTTTACCCTTCTGCATGTCCCCCGGCATGCCCTCACTTGCATGGGGCATGTCCAGGATCAACTAACCAAGAATAATCTTAATCACAAAATTACCTTACAGTCACCCTCTGCAAAACCTCCTTCTAGGCTGAGCTCCTTATCTTGTGACCCAGAAGCCCCCCATGACATGACCTGTTTTACAAAAGTCTCACGTGTTGATAGTTCAAAAAAACAAGAGGTCTGTGTACTTTTGTTTGTCTTGGTGCTTCCCATCACCGCTCTATCAGAGACTCAGGGGAGGTGCTCCCCAAGATGTGGTCACAAAATTCTGGGTGACCTGGTTGTGGCGGTCCTGCCTGTGTTTCTCAGGACAGCCCGGTGGCTAAGCCACTCACTGCCATGTTGGATGCTGAAGCTGCAGCCCCTCTTAAGCTTCTCCTTCCCTCTCTGGTTATAAAAATATTCTCCACCTAGAAAACACTTTTAATATGGAGGAAACCTCTGTGTGTCTTAGTTTGCCTATGCAATTACTCAAGCATGATCTGACTGTGACTATAAAGCAACCCCACATTTTTGTCTCTTTGGGAGAAGAAAAAAATAGCAATATTGCATGTTATGCAATCATTGCACTTTCCCTTCTAGGTCCCCACCCTTCTATCACATACTTAATTTCCCTAAATCAGAATGCCAGTGGCAACTGACAGTGGTTTTAGTTCTGGCAGTGAGCTAAAGAATGGCCACACATTTACATCTGCTGACTCCGGGCAACAACACAGAGAAAAGAGAAGATGATAAATGAGAAGAGAGGAGCCGTAGGTGTCAGCCTTTAAAATCTTCCCCAAATTCCAGATGTGAATCAGATACGGTTTCTGGACACAGCCTCAAGAAAGTGCATATGAATGAATCTTTTAAGGTGGATTAATTTAATTTCTTTATACTTTTGTGTGGATGTTCTCATTTAGAATTAAAAAACCTGAAGTGACCTTAATTTCATTTAATTTCCAAAGAGAACAAAAGCAGATCAAATTAAGGACACTAATTCTGGCTAACAGTGTACACATAATCTTGTATAATACAATTTAATTCTTACCTTTTCAATTCACATCTTTAGTTTCTTTGGACTGTATTTCCAGCGTGGTCCTGAGAAGGCAAACACCAAATGCATTACTGTTTGAAGAATTTCATGATAGCTTGCAATGCTAAGCAGATATATATTAATTTCTTGTCCCAATTAATGGAGCATTATGAGTATTTCCATAGACTTTGCTACTCAGTAGAGGCAACTGCATAAACAGATCTGTGTGCTCACATGGCACACAGTTTTGATGCTTCTGTTAAAATTTGAATTTGACTTTAATTGCACCTCGAATTTGCACAGAAAATTTATAGTATCAGAGTTCTTTCAACTGTACATGGTATTTACACGTGCAGAAATTGATGTTTTTCATACAGATATGCCTAGTGTAAACAGATTAACTTCTACTTAGGAGGAAAACTATTTTTAGATGTCTGTACTTCCCCTGGCTCTCCAAATCTTCTCAGGCACCAGTTGTTATCTCTAAAACCCCCTTCACATTTCTCAATATCAGATCCAGACCAGCCACAGTGTAGGACATGTAGGTCAGTCAGGAAAGCCATGGAGAAGACTCAAGCATCATGGCATTTTCCAGTCATAATGTTTATATCCCCCGTTCATTAAATTGATTTTGGCAGGCTCTGACTTCTTTTTGTGAAACCTTAGCACTGTAGATGAGCCAGCAGGTATCTCAGGGGTGTTAAACCTGAATAGAAAGCCCTTCACAGCTCTGGTCCATCAAAAGCAATGGTCCTGGAAAGTGCAGCCCTCTGAGCAGGCAGCTACCCTGGGCTGGTGCTAGTTCTCCATCTTCCTCTCCGTCACCTTCAGCACTGCCGGCAGTGGCAGAGGCCATGGCCTGGCTGTCCACGCAAAGGGGAGAGCAGCACCCAGGGACTTTGGGGTCTTGTGAAATTGGGGGTTGGAGAAGGGTGTGTGGGATGCCCGTGAATCGGAGTTATGGAGTCAGCACTTTGATTTAATGATTTTCTTCAGTATAATCCATCTTCCCTCATGAACAATTAAGTAAATCAAAGTATTACGGGCCATAAGATACTACTCTACCTCAAATGTTCTGGTCTGGTGAAGACATTCATTTGCCAAGTGGTTTTTCATCTTTCAGGTAAGTGAACTTTATAATTAGCCCCCTGAGCATGGTATTTGCATGAAAATTGTGCCATTAAGGATGCTCTCTTTGTCTTCCAGCTGCTGCACTTCAAATCTGACAGCATTGCTGTGTTGTTAGAAATCTGAACGGAACGAAGGGCATACAGAGAGAACAGAAGGCACAAGGTATTAGCAATTACTGTTTGATGAATACAAAGCGATAGCGCCAACTATAAAAGCTAGAAAAGTTCTGCTTACCGTTGTTTAACAACTTGGAATTAAATTTTACACAATGAGCATCTGTTATCAGCCTATTTTCCCCACACACTCCATCACCAAAAGCTTCAGCCAAGACAGTCTGCCCATTTCTGTCTGAACAAAAAAATGTGTCTCCATTTCACCTCTGCCTGATGCAAAATACCAAGATCCCCTTCTGGCAGCTCCAGCAACCTCTGATTTGAAAAGGGGATTTCAGATGTGCCTGCAGACAGCTTCTGCTGCAGAAACATGGTCTTTTACTCCTGTGAAAATCCAGGCACACTTTGCCAATAGACCAAAAAGTGGTAACACTTGTTTGCTTCCCAAAAGCCAAGGCCAACGCACTCTGCCTGTGGCTATCCCCCAGTAACTGGGACTGGCAGTCCTTCTTGGGCCATGGCACCATCCAATGCCTTGGCGCACCCAAGTCTGGGCACCCCGTGGTGACCATACCCCACCCTGTCCTGGCTGCTGGACCGTACCTGTGTGGATATCCCGCTGGGCAGCAGGAAATCCCCTGGAGCCTCAGAAACACCCTTCCCCCAGCACTTTAACATTTCCCCCGGGGATTTATGGCAAGCAACAGGGAAGACCTTTCTTGGAAAACCTTTTCTTTGTATTTTTAAAAGGTAACATCTTACTTGTTCCTGACTGAAACTTTTCTATATGCTGACAGATCCTTGCATCCTTCACGTTCAGGAAGGTGGAGCCAGCTGAGCAGCTCGCTGCTGAGTCAGAGTTGTGTGGCTCCAAAATCCATTCGGCAGACCTCACGCAGCTGCGGTGGGGACCCCGGCACCAGTACTGGGGCACCCGGGAGATGACTTCTGATTAAAGCAGAGCTGTGAGATTCTGCTATAGAGAAGAATATCAATAACTAAAAGAACCCAAACCCAACAACAACAACAAAAAAATCAAAACAAACCAAAACAAAACCCAAAAAGACATTTAGAAATTTCTTCTAATATGGATTTGTTCTTTTTTTAACCTCCTGTATGTTGAGAGCACTGGGATTTATCCTCAGTTCTTGCAGCAGCCCTGGCAGTGGCAGGGACTGGCAGATCTGATTTAATTAGCACATCCCACTTCACCCTGGGGATGGGTGGCTCCTTCAGCCACCATGTCTCAGTTACACCCAGTCATATCCACAAGCCCTTAGGCTTCTCCTGCCACCAAAGAAAAGGTGGTAAGCAGAGGCTGGAGCAGAGGTCTACAGCAATGGAAGAGAATGTTTTTCCAAAGGCATTTAGCAACAGCTCGTATCAAATATTAGCAAACTCCTGTGGCCTGCTAGCAATTTTAAAATTTGAAAAAGTTATCAAATTGTCTTAGGTCACCTGTATAAACTGTTTAACTTGTACAAATTGCACTCTGCAGGTACATTGGGGAGAGGACTGCCAGCAGAAAGCAGTGACAATCCACCAGGACCATCATCTCTTCCCTTGATACGCTTGCCTCAGGAGAGGATTTATTTCCGTGGGCCTAATGACTGAAACTCCTTAGTTTTAAGCCCAGCTCAGACTCATTAAATCCACTCTGATGCCTTTAACAAGTGTCTTTTTCCACTTCAGAGTTCCTGATGTAGTAACTGGATTAATCTGTGTTTACACAGAGCTTTGTGATGGAAAGTCTTGGTAAAATGTGTTCTGTAGATTTTGAACTGTTAGGAAAACAGATGAAAAAAATTGCAGTATGAAGTTATTTAAGGGTGCTCATTCAGCAAAATATGTAGGAGCATGTTTAAAATTGAGGATTTGGGTTAAGAAATCCACTAATTTCAAGCCTTTTTAATTTCTTATACAAAATGAGCCGTTTTCCATGTTGGCATGCATGCCAGATTTCAAGAATGTTTTATTTAAAGGTGTAAGCAAATTAAATTTTTGTCAGACATCTGTAAACCTTACTGAAAATGCATCTGAGGTACTTTGCATAATCTGTAAATGTATATTAGGAAATTTTAAATGTTCAGAGGCAGATGCCTCTTCTGCATCCCTGAAGAAAAATTGAGAATTAAAGTGTCTTTAACTGTTTAGAACAGATGGCAGAGCAATAAAAGTGCTGAACAGCTATAAAGCAAGCATCAGAAAATGACATCCGTCAGAGAAGAGCCAGTAGCAGTGAGATGCACAAGTAGAGAGAAACTCCTGAAGAGTAATGAATGAGACTTTTTATCCCACATGTTATATTCTGTCAGCCTCTATGTCTTTTTGGTCCTCCTGACGCCAGTCTGCAATTGAGCGAAGAACCAAAAATACAAATAATTGCTTCAGTGGAAACTGGTCCAGCCATATCCAGCATTTACCCCTCATGAGCAGCAGCAGCTGTATGCTGTATGTATTACTGATTTCTTCACCTACCGATGCTGAAAACAGTGAACATTTTTCACGGTAGATTTGAAACATGCTGTCACACAGCCTGAGGAACTGTCTTTCCCACTCTTTGTCTTCTGCTCTGACTTGCCCACTTCCGTGCAGAACTGGAAGGAGTGAGGTTTCCCTGCCCGGGGAGTCAATGGCAACGTTTGCTCCTGATGTACTTACATGTGTGTTCATTAATGGTTTCAGTGACACAACCGTCTGTCTCTCTGCTACTACCTGAACTTCTGTGGCTTACAGCGACTGAACTTCTGTGACTTACAGCAACTCATTTTGAAACTTCTGTAAATAACAAATTAGTAGTTACTAAAATTATTAATCATTACATTATTTTTACAGTTATCTCTAGCACTCCGGAGCTTAGTGAAGAACTGTAAAACATAACACTTCTAAACTTCCACCTATCTTCTAGTCTGGAAGACCATTAATTAAGTAGCCTATCTGAAAAGGTAGATGGTTTCAGGATCTCACATTATCTGCTGTCTTCAGACTTTGAAAGCGTCAGTAGAACTCTTAGATTCAACCTCATCTATTACAAATATCCATGTGTCTCTGTAGAACTTGGTGGTCTTGATGTCTCTTTGGGTTCCTCATGATCCACATAAGAACGCTTCTCCTCTTCAATTGTTTGACTGAAAACTTTGGAAAAGAAGAATCTCCATAAGGAATAAATGTTATGTGTCAAAGGACATTTATAGATTTCACAAGTCCAGAATTTAAGACTGAAAAAAACCACCTTCTTTTAAGAAAGTGGAGTTTTATCAACCCTAACATGATTCTGTTTGTTTGTTTGTTTTGTTTGTTTGAAGTGATTGTTTTAATTTATTACAAACTGTGATGCTAACACCACTTTTTCAAAAATTTCTTATCCTTTTATTTTCCTTATTTAGATTCTTAGACTTTGAAATAAATTTGAATATGCTCTGATTTTCATCACAGTCACAGAGCCTACAAACCTGGAGACTGAAAATCTTGGATAAAGCACTTGACTTCAGAAACAGAAGATTGATGCACATCTCAAAAAAAGAAAAAATGAGTATCACTGCATCTCCAGTAGCTCTGCAAGTAAAAGTTTATAAATAAAAGGGAAAGAAAAGTTCATTTTAATACCCAAGTTTCACCAAATTCAAGGAGTAGACAAGAAAATAAAGTAGGTAAAGTAGGTTAGATATTTTAAGTCTTTCTTTTTGATATAAGAATTCTTGGAAGACAAGATAAGGATTAGTTATAACTGAAAGTATAATTTAATTGTTTCATCTAAATTGTTTCGGTTCCACTGAGAGTGCTTATCACATGTGTTGGCCATAGAACGGGTGTCTTTGAGGCCACACAGAGCAATGAAAATCATATGGCAATTCCTAACGTGGAGCTAGGCTGCTTCTTACAGAAGTACAGAAAATATCTGAGTTCATTTCTTCCCTAGAAATGAAAATATCTCTTCCCTTTGGTTATTTCTTCAGAATTTATGACATGCAGAAGAAGGCTTCAAGTTTATTGACAGCAGGAGGGTTCACATCAACTGACTCTACACAGTGACACCTGCTGCCTCAGGTCTGCTGATGCTCCATTTGCCCTCGGATTCATCACCACATAAAAATCAGAGCTGTGAATGACGCCTGTGCTTCAAAACTCTTTTGTGGTTATCTAATGCTTCGCACTACATCATAGTGTTGCAATGACAGGCATGTTATCCTGAATGAAAAATAGATGAAAGGTATCTGGAAGTGCAGGTTTTTTGGGTTTTTTTTTCTGAACGAGACCAATATTTTTTCTCTATTCATAACCTAACCTGCTCAGCTGATCTTTACACAAAGCAGGTATAGGGTTTCATAATGCTTTTGTCTATATCACAAATCACTTTTTACATAGCTACAGTTACATACTGTAAAATGGGAAAACAGCTTCCAAACAAGGCTGATGAGTTTACAAACTTTTTCTGATGAGCAGCAGACTTGGCTAGACTGTTTTCTTTCCATGCTGTATGTCAGCAAACTACGACTCACACCAAATTCACAGAGCCCCTAAGAGGATAATATTAACTCCGGCTAAATCCAAGTAATTCAAAGTTTTTGTGTGTACAGGAAACAGATTCGGCACAAATCTTCTGTTACAGCTGAGGTTAACACAGCGACAGAGGGGCCATAGCAGGCGGAGGAAGGAGCTGTTGAATTGGATACACCCAACAGTTTCTGCGAAATAAAGAAATGTCTTTCTGAGTCCATGGCTCGTACCTTAGAGTCGGTAAGTCGACGGAAAAACTCCTACTGACTTGGCTGAACTCCCTCTGACTGGCTGGATATTTAATTGCAGACTTGCCCGGAATTCATCCTGGCAGGGCAGCCGGCAGGCACCAATCCTGAATAACACAGGCAGGAAGAATTGGAAACGGCTACACTGGCAAAACTGCAAACATGCTAATCACAGTGCTTTGCACAACACAGCCACCATCAGCAACATACACATGAAAATACAGTAACTATTGAGAGATAATAACTTTTAATCCTTCTCAGTCGTGCCCCCATTACAGCCTAAGTAGCCTAGTAGTTTAAAACATTTACCTTTTTTCTAGTGTAGGTGTAAAATGTTTTAGCAGATCATGGCAAGATTCAAGAGAAAGTGCACGCTAGTTTACATGCCTGTATAGCCAATATACAAGCTATGCAATATTTCTTAATGCAATTCCTAGTCACTTAGGAGAAAACGTTAAGACAATTAAATGAAATCACAGTAGCTTCTTAGCACTTGTACAGTCCTCTCTAAGTTTCCTGAAATGTAGTCATTCATTTTTCAACCAGCCAGTCCCTCTTCTGTACACTCGAAAGGGGTTAAAAAGAACAGCAGGCACACGTGCTGAAGGCATATACCTCCAGGAACATTGTGGCAGCATGTAAAATTAAGAATACGTCTTCACTGTGTGACACAATACCGAGGAGATATCTGCCACAGCTGAGGCAGCTGAAGCAGCATGGATGTGTTAGCATCATGTCATGCCAATGTCAAATCACACTGTGGCTCAGACCATATATCATACACTCTCAGCCCAGTACAAACCTTTGGTACTGCAGAGACAAAACCTCAGGTAAAATTAAAATGAACTTCAGTTTAAAAAGTCATCAGCACCCACAGAAACTATTGTCAACAGTTTTCCTCCAGCTTTGTCCAAAAGCCTGTGCAGACCCTGTGTGGGATCTGCCACTTTTGCACAGGGCAACAAGGACACTTGGCAATGCCTTCTGAATCCACAGACCACAGGATCTGCACATCTGTGATTCAAACCCCCCACAGTTATGGCTTGGCTCTGCTTCATCAAAAATTTTTGCTGGAATCTGCTGTTATACTGCCTTTGACCTTGATTCTTAGACCTTTGCTTGCTAAACATCGTTATAGGTAAAGTACGCATAGAACACCACAAGGTCAGTGCCACCAAACTACGTCAGAACAATGTATGCAAAACCACCTAATGCAGCTTGACACTTGCCCAGATGTGTAGCCCCACAACACAATCTGGAAACATGTGGGTCCTTCCCATGCACACGTTAGGTTATCATACACTGCTTGGGGTCCCAAGGAAGGTAACAGTGATGCTCTCACTCCTACGCCCTCACTAATGCTTCCCCCCTGCTTTGCAGGCACCAGCCACAGCTCCTCTCAAGTCTAAGGCAATTACTCAGTCTCTTCCCAGCAGCTGTTCTCAGTGCATATTTAACCTCACAGGTTGCCAAAATTTTAAAATCCAAAGAGCTTTTGCTGTACTTGCACAATGGAGTGGGGTTTTTTTTGCAGAAAGCCAGCGCACGCACACCCACAGTTTCACATTCAACTGTATCCCAAAATTGCAAACTGTGCTTTTGGACCTGAGAAGTCATGGAAGAGACAGACTACCCTTATGAAAGTAATCTGAAGCTAACACATCCCACACCCAGAGCCAGCACTGCCAATATCCAAACAAATGGTAAATGGAAATAAATTAAATGGAAACTAAGTCAAAAACATGTTCTAACTAAAATATCCGCATCATGTTTATCAACAAAAGTTAGGGACTTTCCAGAAATGAAAAACAGGATCATCTTTTCTCTGAAGAAACTACTAAATAAAGGCAGATAAATGTTAGGGAATTCTTATACCCGAGATATACTAGAAGGTCACCAGAAGTTATTTAATTAGAATTTAAGGAAAAATTAATCTTCATAAACAATGGGAAAGTTCTTAAACAACCACTGAATGCAACAATTATTCTTCATCCAACATTACTCTTAACAAATTTTGCACTACAGAGCATAACTTTGAATAAATGGCTGAAGAGTCCTTCCACATGAAAACAATTGCCCTTTGGGACCACAAGATAATTCCAGCTGGATGGGAACTCAGGGCACCTCAGTGCAACCTCTTGCTCACGGTGGGGCCAGCTCTGACCTCAGACCAGGTTACTCAGGGCTGTATCCGCCTCATCCACTTCTTACCACAGTGGATTATTTCCCCCCTCAAAGTAAGGGAAAGAGGAAAACATGCGAAGAAGCTGTACTGATTCAAGGGGAGGAACCACCTAGGACAGGATCTTGTTTCCAGTGATGCTCTGCCAGCAAGGGCATCAAGGGCTGCCTTCATTCCTGTCCTTCATGCACGGCCCCAGACAACTTCATCTGATGCTCTAGGGCTGTATGGGTAGAGAGGGTGTTGCTCCCTCCCTAACCTGGTCATACCAACTGCGACTTTATACCCCTGAGAAGCTACAACAGAATTTCGTCCTTTCCTTTCCCAGTTTGTTTCATTTCTTCTTCTGTTTAATTAAGAAATGTATACTAATGAGTCCACAGACCAACAATACCCACATCTGAGCTTTCAAATATGACAGAAAGGACGTATTCAAACATGACCAGATTAAGAGCATCCAAATCATTGCCTAAAATAACACAGGCCTAGCAAAATACAGGTTCTTGAATGACCTTCTGGAAGAGAAGTTTGCACAAAAGGAACGCATCAAATTATTTTATTTTTTTTTCCAAAAAGATAAAATTCTAGGAATGAATAAACATTCATAGTACAGAAACTTTTCATGGTTTTATACTAAATTTGGTTTTCCAGAAAAATCTAAACTACCATGTTGAACAGGAAAAAGGGTCATTTTAGCTTAAAAATGTTACTGATCTAAAATTCATCACCAGTATAGCAAAGGCCCCTATGTCATAAAATGTCATAAAATAAGTGCTTTTGAAGGCCACAAGAGATGTCCACCCAGAAATCTGAAGGGAACTGAAACACATTCACTAGGACATAGAGACATCTCGGAATCCGTCTTGTGCAAATGTGAACAAGCTCACTTTTTTTGCTTTAGTTTCATGGAGGATATAAATTTCTGATCTAGTAAAAAATGCTTACAAAAATGCTTTTTATTTATGAAAACTAAGTCCCAATTTTTAGGGTAACTCATTCTGGCTACAAAATCCATGTATTTGTATTGCTGTTACTTTAAATATTTTTCAGCTGCGGGCAAAGTCTTTTTTAATCTGTGTTTTAGAGTGTCGTGGTTCAGCCCCAGCCAGCAGCTGAGCACCACGCAGCCACTGCCCCCCTTGGTGGGATGGGGAGGAGAATGGGAGCAACATAGGGGAAGCCTCCTCAGTTGAGATAAGACCGTTCAATGGGCCAGCAAAGGGAGAGGGAAAACACGACAAAGCAGCAGTACTTATAATGGGATGTAAACAGACCAGATGCTCAGCCCTCACCCAGCCCATCCCAGAGCAGCACCGCCCCCCCCTCCCCGGCCAGCCCCTTTTATGGGGGGCATGAGGGCACACGGTATGGAATAGCCCCGATAGCCCCGGCCAGCTCGGCCCACCTGGCCTGGCTCCTGAACATTAACTCTATCCTGGCCAAAGCCAGGACAAAGAGAAAACACTCTCTCAAATTCACCATTAACACATATTGTTAATCAGCTTATAGACAGGCTGCTTGTGAGCCTGAACTGCTGCCATATCTACTGCCATACTGCGAAGAAGTTTGACAGTATTTATGTTGGCCGTGTCCCTTGGAGGTGATGGGTTGCCCTGGTTCATACCTAGCTCCCACGAAGGCCCAAGACAGCTGTTTTCTACTTGCAAAAAATGGAAGACAATAAATCCCAAAGACAAAGAATTGCTGCCCTGTTTCTGTATGTGATTGATTTGGTAGTTCGGGGCACAGAAGCGTGTTATTCCTTTGTATGCTACTAGCAGAAAACTAATAGCTCCTTTCTTTTGCTACAAGGGCAACAGCGATAGCTGCTTGCCTAGTGGTGTCTGTCCCATTTCTCAGATTACTTATCAGGAATGAGTCCAGATGTGGAGCATTTTGGATCCTATTCTTTAGTTGAATAAATCATGATTAATTCTTTTGGGACAGTTCAGTTTGGGACATTACACCCTTCTCCAAAACATATGCAGTGGCATGCCACTCACCTCTGGGAGCTTCTTATTTTTACAGTTTTGTATGCCTTGCTTTATAGTACTCTGACACTTGAATATCCACTGAAATGCAGTGGATAACAGCTGCCTTCTCCTTGTATCTATCTGAAGCTTTTTGGGGCTGTTCTTCTTGTTCCCTGACGTGGGAGTCATCCACATGCCAAGAAAAGTTGCTTTGGCATCTTGCCGCTAAAATGTAAAGCTGTAAATGACTTAGAAGTTTGATTTTCCTGATTTACGGAATGCTACTGCATGCCTGAAGTCAAAATGGTTGTAAGATAAAAATCATTGCCTGAAAGGAACCGAAATCATACAGCATTGTGTAGTACTTGAAGAAAGATATAGATAAAAAAAAGGTATTTTAGATACAATTCAGCAAAACAAGTAATTAGATCAAAATCTACTCAAGTATAAACTCTGATACAGTTTTTTAATGAAGGTTTAAATATACCTGAAGGTGGAAGTTGGTTTTGAATGGGCAGATTTTGAGCAGGTATGGGAATGAGACTGGGTACCTGCACTGCCTCTCAAAAGCATTTTAAATCTTCTGAGTTTACCAGGTCAAACAGTCTGTACATAGCCAGCCCCGCAAAGCCTGCCAGAGAGCTGTCTAATGAAGGGGGTTTCTTTTTCTTTCTTTTTCTTCATCTCCATTCATTAAGGTCTTACAGGAGAGAAGGTTTCCACCCTCCAGCAGCACCAACTGTATTCTACTCATCATTAAGCTATTTAAACTACGCTGAAGACTGTGACGTGGCTTGAGAGACTTTGACTGGCTTCCTAATTGCTATATAACATCAATTTTAGTCCCGAGTGCACTTGCAGGAGAGAAATAATTTGTTCTGAGCTCTTAGAATATGGGTCTTGCCTATCTTAGGGATTTTTTACATAAAAATCTCCAGTTGTTGCAAATAAAGCTGAGAAGATACATACTTAATGTGCTGCTGAAAAAAAATGTGAGGTGCCCTGAAATTTGTATGGTAATATATCTAGAATTAACATTTGAGGATGTGATCTCATCAGAGGGAATGAAAAAGATCTAATTACAGATGGGTCTTTTTACATCAGTATTGTGATGCTAACAACTTTAAAAGACAGAAATAAATTATTTTAATTTCTAAAATATGCATAATAGAATTCACATACAGCCTAGATGCAAATTTATTAACACAGAATACACCATTCTTGTTGTCATGTGCAAGAGAAGAATTGCTTTTTAAATATAATTAAAATCCTCAGAGAAACTAGTTTAAATATTTAATGATTTTCAGGTCTTGCTAAAGTGACGCTGATTATTTTTTCAGATTCTGCACCCTTCCAGCTTTGGGAGATGTTTTTACTGTGAGTGTTATGTGTTCACATAAATATCTAATGACCACTGAGACTGAAATGTAAAATTACCAGGGTGGTGGATTTTTTTCTAATTGTAATGACACAAGTGCACGGGATGCAACTATCATGTCTCTCCTTCACCCACCTCCCCTTACTGAGTTTGCAGAAAATAATGCTTCTCAAAATTCATTAAAAAAAAAAATCAATGGAAGCTCTTTAAATATTTGTTAACCCTGTCTTTCTGCACGTCAAGTATTCTGTGGATAAAGACACATTAAATCACAGAATCATGGAATCATAGAATATCCCTAGTTGGAAGGGACCCATAAGGGTCATCGAGTCCAACTCCTGGCTCCACACAGGAGCAGCCCAATCAGAGCAGATGACTCAGAGCATTGTCCAGATGCTTCTTGAACTCAGTCAAGCTCGGTGCTGTGACCACTTCCCTGGGGAGCCTGTTCCAGGGCCGACCCCCCTCCCCATGAAGAACCTTTTCCTTATCTCCAACCTAACCCTCCCCTATTGCAGCTTCATGGCGTTCCCTTGGGTTCTATCGCTGGTCATCAGAGGGAGGAGATCAGTGCCTGCCCCTTTACTCCCCCTGGTGAGAGAGCTGTAGGCCATGATGAGGTCTAATAAATAAGAGTATAATGTGTGGCAAGAGAGATGGGGGCTGGGAAGAGGGAGATTACTGAAGGAGCAAGCTGGAAGGAAGAAATGAGATCATGTATCATGGCTGCGGGTAGACAGCTGGTCCCTGGCCTGAGGTGATGCTTTCTATCTCAGCAGGATGTGGAGAAATTGCTGGAGTGACAGATGACAGTGGGAGAAACTACCAAAGTTGGGGGGAACACCAGAGGGGATGGCTGGATTTCACAGGAGGCTAAGGGGAAGGTGTGTGAGCAAGGGCCAAACATACCAGCTGAAGGTTGCATGGAGGACTTTTGGGCACATTGTACCTCGCAAGGCCAAAAAGGTCTGGGGATCCACTTCAACCATGCTCTCCAAGGCTGAGGGCATCACAAATAGCAAAATTGAGGTGGGATGCAGCAAAACTGGGAGGAATGAGGAAAAAGTGAATAGGGGCAGGCTGTTTATCTGGGTGTCTGTACTAGGGGGAGGTTGAGAAAGGGATCCTAAAAAGATGATGAAGAAAGGAAATAGAAACAGATAGAAAAAGGAAGATAAGGTATACAAACAATGTGATCTGGGCAGTCTAGAGGTACTTGCAGAGCAGCCCAGCACGTGGTCACAGTCTCACAGGACCATTCAGGCTGGAAGGAAGCTCAGGAGGTCTGAGTCCAACCTCCTTCTCACAGCTCTGACGTCAGACCTGGTTGCTGAGGGCTTTATCCTGGTGGGTCTTGAAAACCTCCAAGGATTGCTGAAACCAGGATGTATAAACCATGTCAGTTGTCTTGCCCACATCATGTCTCAGCCCTGATGCCGTGGTCCAGAGGCTGGACAGTGGGGCACTTTACCCCCCAAGCAGCAGGTGGTCCCAGGGGACACCTTGAACATGGATCTCCCTTACCATAGCTGCCCGTTATGACAATGCAACCCTCCAAAACTGTGTTTGGTATGTCCTGGATGGCTGTCTGAAAGGTCACTATCCCTTCAGTCCCACCTTGTCCCTTCTCTCAGGTCATCTAATGGACACAGGGCAGGGTTTAGCCAGTGGCGAGTGACTCTCCAAGTCAGGGGTCAACCAAAAATTTGTTCACAGCTAACCCAGCTTTAGTGCTTTGCATCAAGTCTTTCCTACAGAACTAAGGATAACATACAAGAAAGTGATTTTAATCAGGATACAAGCCATTTATGCTAATCAGGCTGCCTATCCAGTGTTTTAACATTTAGCAACTTGTGGCTAATTCTTAATTTATTAAAAAATTTGGTACCTAATCATTTAATCACTCAGTACTCCGTACTCCTCAAATTAACCAGGACTAGAGAAGCCCCGTTTCCTTACATTTCATTTTCGATTGACTCTTTACATGAATCACTCTAGCCAACACCTCTTCCTCAGCCATCAGATATGATTTAACCACAGGAAACATCATTCTTGTAACCATAAGGCAATGAAAGACCACAAGAGGTCAACAAGTCTAGGACCTCCTTCAAGGCTGTGGAAAATTACATCTAAAAATAAACTGTGTAAGCTAACGATGTTTGGCTGTGGCAGCTCCACAACCACCCATGCAGCCTCTTCCATTGCTTCCCATCCTTGGTATGTTATTGCAGCACTGCTGGACCTGCAGTGCCCACATGTCCTCTGATGCTTTCCTGTGATGGTACTCAGTGACTCCTGCCCAACTGTACCACCTTTCTCTCACCACCATGATAAAAGGGATCCCTGTCTCAAGTTTCTGAAAATTTTTGAATTCTGACCTAGTTCCCCTGTGTTCACACCTTCTCATATCCAAAATCTGCACAAGAGATACCTCGAGCAAGGTGTAAATCACCTGTGCTCTAATCCAACATGAGCCACTAGCGAAGGTGTGGCTGGGTACTCTCCACGTCAGCCTCCCACGGGCACTCTGTGTCCACACAGACTCTGCTCCTACCTGCTGTCCTTTAGGGCATGCATTAATGGCTTCCCCTTTGTAGCTGGCTAGATATTTTTACAAGTAGTGTCAAACTTTGTGTCTCCAAAATGTTTTTTCCTCCTGCCAAATTTATTTTACAATAGCCAATAAATTTCAAAATTATTCAAGGGAAATAATACACACTTTTGATTTCAAAAGTGGCAGTTCTTTAGAAAATAATAAGGGAAAAAGATGGTTTAATGCATTTTGTGCTCACATTAGGTAAATAATTTCTGCATTGGCTGAACAAAATTAGATGAATCCACACCTGAATCTGACATTTTCAGCCCTGGAGCACCTATTTCTGCTATAATTTTAAAATCCTGACATAGGACGACAGCTCTTAAAATAGTGACAGTCTTGGGCCTGGAGAAGATGAGGGATTTTCTAAACACTAAGAAAAGAACTGATGAAAGAGTTAGGGGTTCCACCAGAAAATACATTATGATACTCATCTTGCTTTAAGAAGTAGTGTTTTTTTTATTCAGAATAACAAACCTGGTGTGAAGGTGTATTTAATGAAAAACTTACTTTCTAATTTGAAAAAGTTGCATTTGTTTGCTTTCCACTTTTTAGGCGGTTTGTGGCGGTTTTTGGGTGGGTTTTTTTTTATAATAGAATCCTGTTATTTACACTTCGACTTCGTAGTATTCCAGATCAAATAAACTTCTGATTCTCTTTTCTTCCCCTCTCAAAGTGGCAGCTTGAAAGGAAGGGAGAAACAACTACTTTTACTGTGCCCGTACTTCAGAGATGTAGAATAATCTGTAGTTGACATATTTCATCACTAGAGGGAAATCCATTACAGTGCTCTTCTCAGTAATGCTGGTAGGCACACTATACTCCAGAGCTGCAAACGTGCAACAGGCTTGACTCTGGACACAAAAGCTGTAGCAACTGAGCACAACATAGGGAAGACTGTTTTCCCCTTTCTCGGAAGGGTGCCTGTGGGAATTGCCCCTAGTCTCATCACATCATACATTAAAACAAGAAGGAAGAGGCTGGAGCGCAAGTATTCCCCGGAAAGGGAAACCCCCACAGGGGGCAAACAGTAGCAGTCCAATCACCCTGCAGGAGTGTCTCCAAGCCAAAACCAGGACGGAAAGCTATCACCCCTGTGAGAGCACAGGGAAGGAGACAGTGAAGCCTGTTTGCACTAGCAACAGTCAAACCAGAAGAAACAGCAGCATTTTGAGACACTTGTAAAAACCACTTCCAGCTGCTCTTTCCCTAGCTAGCACCTCCATCTTACATCAGAGCTCATGTTGCTGTTCGCCATCAAACAAGGTATTGAAGACACCTTGTTCTGTTCAGTTTTAAAGGCCTGGGACTAAAGAGCCAATCTGGAAATTAATGGTGATAAATGAAAAGCACGGCAAGCAGAGAGCTGGGTTGCTGCAAAGACAAATTTATTGCACTCCGCCTCATAGCCTTGATGTACCCTTACCTATTCCTGTACCTGATCCCCATCTGCTACACACACTGCAAGCTTTGAGAACAAGACCAGATAGGACATGTACATCCCCCTGAGGACCTCAGCCTCACCACCTCTGAACCCACCATCTGCCAGCACTGCTGCCTGCGGCAGCCGCTCGCTCCAGCTCCTGCCGCACACCCCGGTGCAAGCGCAGCACCCGCCTTCGCCCAGCGCCCCAAGGGGAGAGTCCCTGCCGGCACCAGCCCCAGGCACTGCTCCAGCCCTCCCACTGCTGAGGATGGTCTGCATCATTAAGAGAAAGAAAGAAAGAAATTAAAGAGAAGTGCTAATGAGGGAGCACACTCAATTTTCAGTGCTGGCTCTTAGGGGTTTTATAGTACGTTTTATCTTTGACATCATTTAGTAGGAGCCAAAGAGAGAAGAGAAGAGGATTGCATGAACCACTGCCATTTTGCATGACAGTTTGTCCATTTCTAGTTTAAACATTTAATTTCAAGATAATAAATTGAACTTGTCTCCAGAAACACCATGTCACGCTGGTTTTATAGTGACCTTCTGTGGCGAAGCACTACTGAAATCAGTAACGCGTGTGTAGCTGGCATTAGCTATGCTCCTTTTAATCAAATCCTTCTTTTAATGAAACATAGTCGCCACAGTTCAATTCTTACTACTTTTATTTTCTTTTTTTAAATAGTGCTATGCTCCTTACCATGCAACTATTGCATCTAAATATCAGGACATTCTAAAACCTGAACTTCATGCTATGAATGAAAGAAAGAATAAAGAGATTTCTGAGTGATTTCTTGACAGGCAGATCCTCACTTTCTGGTTTCTTTTTTTGTTTGTTTTTCTCTCCATTGCAGTGCTACACACTAGTAAGTACTTGGCTGCCCTGGCATCCCTACGCACAGACGCTGAAAGATGGAATAAATCTTTGGGCCACGCTGACTTATAGTGGCAACACCCTAAGCTCTGATCAGCCTTCTATATAATTTCCCAACTATATTGTTCCTTTAACCCACTGCAAAGCAACTTTCGTCTTCTTACACAACTGTCTTTGAACACAGCTGAGCATTAAAATTACAAGATTTTCAGGCTTCACAGATGAATGCCTGAGCTTAAGAATCATCAAACCCTCAGAGATCAGACTGAAGAAAGACTCGCTGTCATTCTAGTTTTGAACGGCTCTCAAAATCCATTTAACTTTCCAAGTTTCTTATTCTGTTCCAAAAACTGGAGCAGCTCTGTGACTGCATATTGAACTGCTGACAAACCAAGATACAGTAATAAATCATGTGTCCTAGGAGGCTTTTTCTCCTAACAGGATTTTCTTCTCCAACAAACATTTATTTTAGCACACATATTACGGCCATTTAAAAAGGACTTCTATGGTATTTAAGTGCTATTCCTTGATAATAGCAACTGGCAGATAAAAGAAGGTGAAAGAGAAGAGGAAGAGAGGGAGGAAAAGTAAAAACTAGGGAAATCGCAAACGGGTTATCAGTGAAGGCTGACCAAGAGAGGCCCATGGAGACACCAACAACCTGCCTCCATCCTGTCTCAGGCCACCACCTCCATCCAGTTGCTGCAGGTCACTTTTTGCTGTGTAGACAGGCAGAACTTCTAGATTTGCCTGTTTTGGAGCTAGAAATGCCAAAACACCCAGGATTCAAGCCTGTTTCTAGATTATTTTTTTTTCCTCCAAGAAACAACCACCTTGGGAAAAAGAAATATAACTTGCAGAAATCCATAAATAGTAGCTCCCTACTCACATAGGTTGGTTGTCCTATAGCTAATTTTCCATGCTTACATGCTTTAGAATAGCAAGATAAATTACAATCATTTTCTTCACTCACTGATTTAGCCAGAATGCCTTATGACAAATTTCATACTCATGTGTTCTGTGAAAATGATATCCTTAGGCTGGAGCCCAGGACTAACTGCCTTTCAGTACTTGTTTGCATACGCATATATACACATGTACAGAGAAACTCATAGAAAAACCTCGGTCAGAAGGATCCCCCTGACCTCATCCAGCCCAATCCCTGCTCAAAGCAGGGCCAGCCTTGAAGTTAGATTCAATGTTATAATCAGATCAGATTGCTCAGGGTCATGTCTAGTCAAGTTCTGATTATCTCCAAGGATGGAGATAGATGCTTTTTCCATAATAAACAAGTGACTTAGATTCAGAGCAGAGGCAGCTCAAGGACTTAACCTTTTGGAGTTTATCTGCAAAATAAATTAAGAACACTAACGGAAGGGATTGCATGAAAGTAAAGACACTTCATCCCATTCACTAGACTCAGATCTGGGCTTGGATCATAATCTACTGTTCTGTGATTAATTTCACTTTTTCATTTCCAGTGTTTTACTCTTATCCTAATATCACAAAAATCATGAATATTTTTTTCCCCTAAGGGGAAAAAAATTAATTACATTATATACAGGTATGCAATTTAAGAGCTAAAATTAAAATTGTATTAATATGATTCCTTTTATGTTCTCTCTCACACAGACTCTGAAAAAAAAACTTCCTTTACTGATTAATAGACTTCTGGCAATTAAACAGTCCAAAGTTTTACTGGCAGGACTGAACTCTTTTGCACGTTATCGATGATCAGCCTTTTCAAAGAGCTGTAAAAGTAATTAGTTAAGCTTTGTAATAAATTACCCAGGGAAAAAAATTTCCTTTTCGCCAGCCCAGAGTTGTCAGTAACCAAAAGAATAAAATCAACTGGAAAAAAATAATAGGCTAATTTCAAGATAGGTTTCAAAATGTTGTGGCCTTTGATGTATTCCACATTTATTTTGAAAGGCTATGCAAAATGTTGATATTTTGCGTTATAAAATGTAATTGCTTAAAAATATGAATTGTTTTGGAAGAAAATCGCACAGAAAATGTTTTAAATACACAAAATATTGAATAGCACCATGAAATTTTTCAGCTAGATAGGACCCAGGTGAAATACAAGACCAGACTAGAAAACAAGGGCTTCTCTGGCTTAAGCCAAAGTCATTTCAGATATTCTTGATCCCACTGAAGGTCTCTTTTCATTGCTGAAGATTTGCTGAGCCCATCCCTGTCTCCATTCTTCGTCCATCAGTCATGACCACTGCAAGCCTCTCTCTTACGAAAATGGGCTTGTAGTAATATGCTGATTTGTAAACTGGAATGTACGCTAGCTGCCACTGGTGCAGAGCTGCAACCTCCAGCAGAATGGAGCTAAATCCACCACTATGTGTCTGTCAGAGCTATTAGGCTCAGCAGCACACACATTAAAGCACTCGTTCTCAAAGGAAGAACAGACTCCAGAGTCCTTCTCTTTTTACCTGCTCCTGATCTCTTAGATGAAAAGTTTAGCACGACCTGTGTAGCATGCTGACTCTCAGCCTGTCCATGTTCTCAGAAGATACCAAAGCCATTCCCCTTAGACCAAGCCCTCAAGGACTTTAAGCAGAAGGACATCTATTTTATAGTTCATGTGATCAAGGTATCGATTTCCTCAGCCTGGTTAATGCTGGGACATCTCTGGATCATAGAATCATAGAATGGTTTGGGTTGGAAGGATCATCTAGTTCCAACCCCCCTGCCATGGGCAGGGACACCCTCCACTAGACCAGGTTGCCCAAAGCCCCATCCAACCCGGCCTTGAACACTTCCAGGGAGGGGTCAGCCACAGCTTCTCTGGGAAACCTGTTCCAGATGCACATACAAATGCTACTGTAGTCATGGGGGAAACTTAAGTCAGACAGAAAGGTTTTTCTCTGGATACTGAGAGACTCCAGGGTTAAGCAATGCCCAAGCATGATTTTCAGGACCTTTATTTTGGACACAGGGTGATACTTCCACTTCTACCTTCTAGCATCATCAACAACAGCACATCAACAGTAGGAAATAAAACAGGACCGGGACATGGGTCCCCACTGTACAGACCTAGCACAGGCAGCCCTGCACAGCAGGAGGGTTGTGGACGGTGCACCATACACAGCAGCAGGCAGATCACCCTCAGAGGATGAGTGCATCTGAGGTTGGTCACTGCTTGCTGATGTAGCACCATTGCTCCACAGAGCAGTAGGCAAGTGAAACAGCATCATGCCAAAATGAGCACAGAACACGAAAGTCACTTGCTGTAACCCCAGCTGACTTCCCTCTGCTAGCCTGGGCCTCTGGTAAATTGGGATTGCCATTGATGCCTCTTGTCCTCAACTTCCAGGCAGAGTATCCAGCACATCAACCTGTCAGTAGGCTGAGAAGCATGATCCTAAATCCATCCTTTAACAGGGCCTCCTTTCTCATTGCCTGAGCAAAGGCAGCCCTCACTGTGACCCTAACCCAAGCCTTAGCGCAGCTGTGCCATATTGTCCCCAAGTTGGTGGCTTGCCATTTCCGTGTTCGGGCATCAGAAGGCTAACACGACCCACCAGGACACTTGTCCTGTGCTGAGTCTCCAGCCTGCAAAAGCTAAAACCTAACTGCAGCATCAGCCATAATCTTACCCCACCAGCTGTAGGACAGAACATGGCAAGAAGTCCCAAACTTGATCCCTTGGGGTTGCTTCTAACTAAGGCCTTGTTCTTGTTCAGTGAACTCAAGCACACCTCTTACACCCCACCCCTGCCCCTCCAAAATGACTTAAGCTGATTTACAAATCACCTCCCTGTCTGTCCAGCCCTTTTTCCATCATTGCAGCCCAAAAGCAAAAAGCTGCAGTTCCCTCCAAAACAAAACATTACCTCTTCATATCAACTTCCAACAAAACAAATGCATCTAACCCTAACCCTAACCCTAATCCTTTACACATGCTGAAGAAGGCAAACCTGATCTAGATGTCTTCCTCAACACTCCAGATATTTTGAGACTCCAGACTTACAACCCAAAAATAAATAACCAATAGCTCAATATAAAAGTTAGAAAATCATGTGTTAAGTATTTATTTTATTTCCCTAACTCCTCACTTTTTCAACTGAAACATGTAATTAACTCTAACTACAAGTTATCCAAGGGAACTCCTATCAGCTTAAGAGGACAATAAAGCTAGGACATGTTCGACAAAACTGGGCATTTTTCTGAGTGCAAGACTTAACTCTATATTTTTTCAGACCACTGAAAAAACAGCCAAATCAAGCTGTACCTATTACTAGGAAAAGTATTTTGCAAGCCCAAAATGCACAGATGCTAACCTGAGCCCTGAACAACAGGCCTTTTATAGGTAGAGACTTGAAATAATGCCCTCAGACCATGCCAGTGCACATCACCGCCCTTTGCACCAACCTGCTCCACTGGAGAAAAGGGTGATCCTTCTAGAAGACATTCAGAGGAGCAGCCCCATGAGTTAGCCTGAACCTATGGCAGTCCAAGATAGCAATTTTTTAAAAAGCAACCAACTTGTGCCAGAAGCACGCTATCAAATTTTGTTTCAGAAACCTGGAGTCCAAAACACACAGCAATAAATTCAAAGCTTCCTCAGCCCTCAACCCAGAGCCCAAACATAAAAACTATTTCTAGCTTTCACACCCCCCCGCCAAATTATCAAATCCCAAACCAAACCCTCAAGGAAGTCTTATTTATTCTAAAGTTCCGAAACATAAACATCCTTCCAAACATTCCACACACAGAAATCAGGCTGATCAAGGAATGAGATCAGAGATAACTTAGGAATAGAAGTTACTGAAACAGTAGCCAAGATAGTTATATATTCATTATGAAATAAACGGATACTCCCCTCCCACCCAACAGGATTAAAAATTAGCCTCTGCAAAAACTGGGCCACCAAACCCGAAAAGGAACTCATGCTTCTTGACCCATGTTTAACTTAGGCCAAAACAGAGAGAAAAGAGCCTCTTCTGGTATTGCCAAACCAAAATTCACCTTGTTACCTCTGGCTGAGATCAGCATTTTCCCAAATATTTCCAGCCCTCTCTGCCTCTCTTTGAGGCCACCATGACTTGGTGGCTCAGGGAGCAGGAGTGCCAAAGGTGTTGGGGCTTCAGGCACGGACCTCATGCCATGGCGAAGGTCTGGCTTCAGGCAGGTTCCCCACCACTGGAGAAAGCCACCGCCCCAGTGTCAAGGACAGGGTGAAGGATGAAGCTACAGTGTCATAACTGAAGGAGGCTGAGAATGTACCAGGAACTGACCAGCAGGCTGATCCCTATACAGGTCTCTGGACAAGCCTGAACTTCTTTCTTGTGAGGAGTCCCACACCAGCACCCTGTCCCATGGGCGATAGTCATGCTGGGTCATGGGCTCATCCCAAGGATAAGGTAGAAGCCCGGGGTGCATTTCAAGGCCACATGCATGTGGGGCCACGGGCTCAAGGCGCGGTTTCAGACCCTGTGAAGCTCAAAGCAGGAAGGTGGCTCACTGTACTGACAAGGGCTCACTGTACTGAACTGTGGACTACTCTCCATGTTTGGCACCATGCCTTTTCAGCACTTGAGGCTACGCAGGATGCCTAGACCAAGATTAGGTTTGGGACAATTTTTCAGGACAGTATGAGTACCCAAGTTTAAAAAATGTGTTGTCCAGGACACACTGCGAGTTGCAGCATCACAACGACAGCACAGCTGTTGCAGGTAACATGGCACAGGCTTTGCTTTGACTTTGCAGAGCCTCAATATGGGGGTTTATCAGACTAGCTTTGCCTGAGTTTGTCTAGACCTGCCCACAGCTTTCCTTTCATTTGGTTTGATTTGTTGCAGGTAACAGCCATTTTTCTAATGACCTAACTTGCTCTGCTTATACAGGTAACACACAGCTGTTCTGTGTGGTGTGAAATATGTATGACCTTAGCAGAATGATGTAATGCAGGCCTGGTATGAGAGCAGGGGCCCTGAAGATGAGCTTGCAAGGGGTGGTGTAGAGGAGTATGGGCACAGGATGGGGGTGACAGAGCATGGAATAACGCTGAGGGCTTGCAGGGCTATAACCAGCACACCAGTGGTCAGCTAGAGAAGTACAGACCTGGGAGCTGAACAAATCCCATTTTAGGAGTAACAAAAAGTAACAAAAAGAATAAAGAACAAATTTCTAACATAGGCAAAATGCACCACATATAGTAAATGTAGATGTAATGTAGAACTGTAGACCAATGAAGAAAGAACAAAGCACAAAAGGCATTGGGAAACATGAATATGACCTTAAGTATATCCCAGGGGAGGAGGAAGAAACCACCACCACCATAAACCTCCCAGCAAAGGGCTTGGGATGTCAATGCCTCACCATAACTGTTCCCCCCAGGCTGAAGCCATTGACCCAGAGGAGCAGTGGAAGGGTGAGCAGGACACCAGGGGAACTGGGTTGAGCCTAAACAGTGCGTGCGTAACAGTTTTGACTGTATTACTACTGTGGCTTTCCATAAATAATAATATTCCTATTTTTCCCCTCCTTCCTGTTTTGAAAAACAATCAAACAAACAAGCAAATTGATCTGCATAACAACCATAATTTTACTGACTGCTAACAATTCTTGGTGTCCTCTGCTCTCCCCCCCAAGAAGATTTTGAATGTCACAAGGCTTGTACAAGCACAGATCTATTTAGGTGAAGGGTGGGAAGGGTTGCTAGACTCTGGCTAAGGCTGGAGTCAGAGTTTGGCTTAAGGTCACGTTCATAGCTCAGGTGATGAAGGGCTCGTCTGGAAAGCATTGAGCTTGGGCTCCAAAAGGTCTGCCAGCTGTGGCTGAGCTAAACCAATGTTATTCACTAAAACCCCATCACACCTGCAGCTACATTTTTGGAGGCATCCCTAACTCTAACAAAATCATCGATCCTTGTTGAGCGACCCTGAGCAGAGGCAGAGCTCCATGACCCATGCAGGCATCGCCTGACAGTTTAACCTGATGTCACCTTTTTTAACCTATCAGCTGCCTTGGTGTATCCCAAATCCCAGCCAGGGTGTGGGCAAGGATAATGGCTCTGGCTTGCATACACCCCTGAGCAGGAGTAGCCTGGAGGTGACCCTAGCTGGTACCACCAGCACTCCTGCAGCTTCCCGTCTCCTCTGCTGCTGCTGCCTGAATCTGGGGCCCTGAAGCTTGTCAGGGGGTCATGCTGTGCCAAGAGGAGGTGAGAAGGAGAGAAGCTGCCCAGGGAGAGCCCAAATCGGTTCACTGTCCCTTGGGCTTCCTGCTCTCTGGTGTCCCTGGACTTGGCTTAGGGAATGCATTACTCTGAACGTTTTTCCTTCCGATTTTGATACTGGATTATGACAATGGCTCTTAGGCAACAGAAATAGTTAATTAAGCAGCAAGCCTCTGAATGGAGTTGTCCTGCAGCAGGGTCAATTTAACTCTTTTGCCTTGGACTCTGTCCTGAGACTGTTGCCTCCACAGGGTCCAGAAGGACACAGTCGAAGTTCAAGTAAACAAAAGATTATTGGTCTGCTTGGGCAACTGGGAAGAAGAGGAAAGATAAATTAAACTGCCTGGATAACCATAAAAAGATTGATTGTTGTTGCTAGTGCAGGGCAATGATAGAGGGAGGGTAGGAGGTTCATCCAAGTTTTGCACTGACAAAAGATAGGAGAAACATCAGGAACAAAGCCTTTCCCACTCATATTTATGTGAAAATTATTCTACAGATAGGCACTGCGTTAAAAAATATACTGAATAAGTAGGAAAGAAAAGCTTTTCATAATTTTTCCTCTTTTTCAAAAGGAATCAAAACCAAATGTAAAGACGTGCTTACTAAAAAAATATTAATCACCTTATATTCCGTTTATACACTTCATATTTACAAATAATTTACTAAGACTAAAAAATTTATTGGTCTATCACTACACTGAAAAAAAAAAAGATCCAAAGGGGTCTTTTCCATCTTCTTTCATCTTTGGACATTTTAGTAAATGATAATTTTTACAGAAGAAAAGATAGCACTACTCTCATTCAAGATGCCAGCTTCATTACGTCTCTTCAGTTAAGCCCGCAGCCTGACATAACTATATTCCTCAGCACCGTAGAAAACCTTTTTGACAGTTAATCGACTTAACAAGATTCCTGCAAGGATCCCAGCGTAAGCTGTTCCCTTAACGCAATTTTATGATGCCTGGCTTCTAAGGCTGCTGAATTTCTTTTCATTAACATGCACTTGCGTGACACAGCCAGTCCTGGCACACCTTCAAAAGAAACTCCTCAACAACCTCTCACAACCCCCAGAGAAATGTTTGTTCAGAGGGCTTAGCAGTCTTCAGAGGTGCCTGTGAAAGGAGGCTTGCAAATAAAGGCATACTAACAGAAAAGAAAGAATTCTGGAAACGCAATAGGCAGCCCTAAAACACCACCTTTATGACCCAACACTTCTACAGCCGGACATTTGTTTAAAAACCCTCGGCTGTAGCTAATTGAACCCTTGGCCACAGAGGGAGTCAGCAAGTGCCTTCAGCCAGCAAGCCAGCACTGGCAAGCATTGAGAAAACACACATAAATACAAAACCTCCTCTTCTGTGGTGGGTGTGCAGCATTTCTTCCTCCTCTGAACCTTAAAAAAACAAATAACATCCACTAAGAATGAAGGAATTATCCAAAAACTCCCCTGGGCACAGACCAAGCCCCTCCACAACTCCAAGCCCTGTTATTTCAGCAGGGTCAGTGGGGGTTAGCCTGAACTTAAGGTCAGGCAGCATTTGGCCCAACGTTTTTTTTAAAGGCACTGAAATTTTCTTCCCTGTCTACCTAACTTTCAATTAAAGGCAGAGAAAAACTGGGGGAGTGGGACTGAGCAGGGTATTTATAGCGATCCCGCAGCTGCCCCTGCCTGCGGTATGTTCTGTGTCACCCACCCTGGGGAGGGAAAAGCTTTGAAGGAAGAAAACACAGCAGTGCTAGGTAACCCCACATGGCACATATTTCTGTCATTTTATCTTGACAAGGGAAAAAAGGTTAATAGATCACCTCAGCCTCTTAGCAAACCTTTTGTTCCTCGCTGGTCATGTTGTCTGGCAACAGAGCAGCTCTGTGTTTGTCTCAGCTGTATTTAGGCACAGCTACAAAATCCAGAGGCTGGTTTTGCCCCACAGGAAGCAGCCTTAAGGACTCAAGAGAGAAGGTGGAAGAGAGCTATTCAATATTAGGTAAAAATCTGAACATAAGTTTTCAAAAAGAAAAGGATTTCTCAGTGCTCAGTTCTCATGAATGAGTAGATAAGCCTAAGGCTTTTATTTATTTTTTTTTTAATGAGAGCTTTCTCTTTTTCAGTTGTTAACATATATCTACATTTATGCAGCTAGATAAACAATTAGGAAGATATCTAGGTCCTTGCAGCAGCACAGAACAATACTCCAAATAGGTTTTGGCATTAAGCAACTTCAAGATTTGCCTTAGCTCAGTAAATCTGTTTACTTTGTACTCCTGTTTCTAATAAACACCGTGTCTCTGAGAAGCTCAACTACCCCAGCACTAGCTTGCAAGAGGCTCGGAACAAGCTGGTGAAGGTGGCCTTGCTTCACCAGCACAAGGCCTCTGGTGAATGCAGCTTTGCTGGTACAAAGCACCTTTAAACCGAGGCAATGGTGCCCATTTCAGCTGGATCAGCCTGGTAAATGCAACAAAGCACCGCTGAAATGCTCTGGAGCAAGGATACCTACCCTCTGACACCTGAGGATGCTTCGGCAGCTGGAGTGCGGTGGCGCAGTGGAGCACAGGAGCTGCAAGGCGTGTGGAGCAGGGCTGGAAGATTGTCACCACCCAAAGATAACTCTAGAAATCCTGTGGTTTTGCTATTGGGACCTGTGAAGTGTTGCAGGACACTGAGAAGGTAGCATAAGAAAACAGCTCTTACTTATTGAGAAGAATTTCTCAGAGTTTTCAAATCCAGATACTCTGGTTTTGATGCACGCTGCCTGGAGCAAACCATACTTTCATTTTACCAATTAAAACGTGTTAAACTTGCACTTACCTTCCTTATTCTTTTCTACTGCCAACAATTTAAAGAGCCCTGATGAGTCCCATACACTACTTCTACTCTGCTATGATACTTCTAATCTCTGAACTGCTTGGTGATGCGGTAACGCACAGTATCATTAGAAACTAGAGGAACTTTTGCATGGCAACTTCAGTATTTGAAGTACTACAGTTAAAAAAACAACCCACAGTGTTTTAATATGTTGATGAACCTCTCATTTGTCTTTTGGAGTGGAAATCAAATCAAGTTCTGACCTTGTGAAATCACTGAAGGTACCCTATGAGATGTTTATCACTAGGGCACAGATATGAAATGCGTGCACTCTGGCTTGGGCACATTAAATCGTAATAGTAAAACTCAAACTATTTCATAAAATGGAGAACTTGGGAGGAGGAGGATAACCAGGGTATACAGTACCTCTTTTGCTAATGTCTTAGGCCCTTAAACAAAAGCCACTAAAACTTGCTTTGCTACAACTTTCTATTTATATTGTTTCTAACGCAAAACATTGATAAAGCATATTTTGTTACACTCGTAAGAGACAAAATTTGTCTTATGCTGAGCAGCTGCTTGAATGGATTGGTGTCTACACATGGCTGATTTGTGCAACAAGATGCTAAAAAAAATATGTATGCCTAAGCAAACATGTTTGTGGAAGAAGGCTGTCCTTATCCCAGAATATTTTGACAGTACTTTGTTGCATAGACTAGGCCAATCCCTCTAAAATGGAAACTTTTGCTTCAGTTTAAAGTTTATTTAAAGTTTTAAATTTAAAAAGGATGAATTTTTATGATATAGCAATCTAATTTCTGTGGAAATCCTGTTTTTGTCATGACATTTGTCATCACTGATCTCCAAAGGTAACATCACAGCCAGGATACAATCAGTAAGTCCTAGAACTCGTAACACTTATATAATGCTTTAAAAACCTAGAAGTCCTTTTTTTTATTATGCTAATAAAACAAGTGTTAAAGTAAATTCAGCCTTCTACTAGCATTGTATGAGTGGATTCAAAATGAGATTATTAAGGTAAGGTTTACCCAAAAGACAGAATGACTGGAGTGCGGTATGCCAGAAGAAATAGCATGCTGAGTGACACACGTACTCCCTGTGCTTTTAAATCATAGAATCATAGAATCATTAAGGTTGGAAGAGACCTCAAGGATTATCCAGTCCAACCATTCCCACCACCACCTATCACCCACTAAACCATGTCCCTAAGTACCACATCCAACCTTTCCTTAAACACCCCCAAGGACGGTGACTCCACCACCTCCCTGGGCAACCCGTTCCAATGCCCGACCACCCTTTCAGAGAAGAGATTTTTCCTCATCTCCAACCTGAACCTTCCCTGGC
>VWZZ01000399.1:32832-50989 GCA_013399095.1 Psophia crepitans
CTTGGTGTCGTCTGCAAACTTACTGAGGGTGCACTCAATTCCCTCATCCAAATCACCAACAAAGATGTTGAAGAGGATGGACCCCAACACATACACCCCACGTAGGACGGCACGCAATTGCAGTTCATCACAATGTTCACATACGGTGTCTTGTTTTGTGCTCCATTTCAAGACAAAGTTTGTAGTCTTAATTCATTCCATGCTTCAGATTTTCAATTGTTCTGGTACTTTACATAGTAAACAAAAAATCTAACGCTGACCTTTATAAATTTGTACTTATAAGGGAATTTAGGCTCATCCGCCTGCCCACAGGCCCCGTTACTGACGTCCGTTTCAGCAGGGTTATTAGAGCAGCTGAGCACTCCGAACAAGATCAGAGTCTATTTGTACTGGGTATTTTACACACGAGACTGAAGTCCCTGCACCGATGGCTTTAAAATACGTGGATTTTTAAAGTACAAAAAGAACATAGTTTGGTGACTTGTTATTAAGGTTCGCATGTGGAAGAGTGTGACAAGTCTGGAGCTGCATTCTCATGCTTCAGGCAAACCAGAAGTGAGGCCCAGCAGAAACCAGTAAGGTCACGCCTGCAGGAACGATGCAGATGCATCCAAGCTCGCTCTAAACTAGGCCAGAGTTCGCCCAGGCTGCAAAACTTTGTCCAAGAACCAGGGCAAATATCCAAGCAGTTCATCTGTCCCAGTAGAAAAAGCAATGCTGGATTCATAGTGGCGAGAAGAGAGTAGGACTCTCTGTAGCCTAGCAGTTAGGGCACAAAGCTCAGAAAGAAAATCCCACGATAGTCCTTGCTTCACAGACTATTTCTGTGTTCTCCAGTGACAGTTCCTGCTCTTCCTCACCTGCTGACACTTATTTGCAGACACCAACTTACTATATGACAAAGCACAATTTGTTGTGAAGAGTCTGATGATGTGTGTCATACGTGATCTGACACACCATCCTGGATCAAGACTCTCATGGGACCTTGAGGCAGGAAGATCTTGTTTGGGCAGACTTGCACATTTACTAGATGTTGAGGTTCTCAAGCATGGGATCACATATCCTTCAGCAAAGCCAGAATAAATTATCTTGTGTGCAGCTAAGAGCAGCCCACCACCAGGAGCTGCCTGGGCATAGCTAGTTAGCTTTAAATCTACACATGCTAGCTTGTATTCTAGCAACTTGTTCACTCATATCCTCAGACCTGAAGATCTCCTCACCATGACAACAGAGTATGTGACAACCTGTATTACTCAAATGTCTTCATTACTTCAACAGGGTCCAAAAGTAGCTCTGCAGAATCACCTGAAAGGTTTTCTCATTCTAATCCCAGAACCTGTGACTGCTCAAATACCAGCCTCCCTTTACTGTTCATGAATTCCTTGTCCTCCTCAGACTGATGCAGATAACGTTACCCACTGCAACACTGCTCTGAAAATGGATCCAGACAAATACAAGTCGGGAATTCATTCCGTTTACAAATGACATACTTGCTTTCTTCCAGCTACCAGCCCACCACCCTGCGGGCTTCTATGCAGCAGGCTAAGCTCTTCTTTCATGTCCACCCTCAACACCTATGTAGACAACAGACCCACCATGCTCTTACGGATATCCCTGCAAGCCACGTTAAGACCAAATGAGTGACATTAAAAGCATCAGCTGGCTTCAGAAATCTGTGACAACTGAATGTGACAGCAGAATGATCTTTCCTTATTTTCAAGAAGTCATTCAGAAAAGTGCTCACCATTCTTGGCTTACCTTTTTCTCTCTAACCACCTCCCTCCAAGACTTTGAAGCATTTTCCAGAACACACCTATTTAAAGAGACATTTTCCCACTGCTTACAGGTAAAAACCTTGTAATTTCAAGCAATACAAGGCCACATTTATCCAGGACCTAAGTAGGTAGAACTCCAGTGATATTGAGGAGTGCTCTCACCCTGCAATAGCATCAGTCAATCCGCTTTACCGAGAGACCAGTCTATGCAAAAAGGCAAGACTTCTGTGGCAATTGTGCTACTGGGTACAGCTCCCAGACTCTGGGGGTCTGCACGAGTTCTGTGGTGTTCTGTCCAGAGATACCAAAAAACATTCCCTAAGTTTTTCCTGTGTGTAACTCTTCAGTGCCACTTTCCTCTCAGTGAACAGAACTGACGGCTCTTGGCAGTACGCTGTCTGCCTAAGAGCAGTAAACTCTGAGACACAGGCACAGAAACTATGCTACACAGGGTAAGAGTCAACATCTATTCCTTACTCATGAAACTCTGCAGTGCAAGCGGGTCCACTCTGAGCTTTGTTTTAGCAGCTATCAATATAGAGCAGTAGTCGCACTGCATGTCCCCAGTTTTAGAAAGCTGGCAAAGAAAATGTCAAGGATTGTTTTATGCACACTCTTACATGTTAAGAAGATTAAGAACAAGTCTAACTAGTTTTCAGATAGAACAGAAAATCCAGTATTGGATCTCAGTAGATGATTAATGTTCCAACATTTCTCATTAATTCATGTGCTTGTCTGCTCACCTACTTACAAACTCAAATATTTCATCACCTAAAAAATTAATCATGAGAAGGAATGCAATGCAGTAAGAAAAAAAATTAAAATTCAACTATATGAACTATTAGTTACTAGCTTCACCTCAGATTTGGTCAGGCATTAGAGCTAAGCATACAGGAGCATGAGCTTCCTCCCGCTCCTTGTTCCTCCTATACCGTTTCTGAACTCCTTTACTATACTCAGGAGAAAATGCTGTAGTACTATTAATGTTCTATCATGCTCTGTAGGACACTTTGATACAGCTCATTCATTCTCATGGAGTCTCAACTAATAATCATCATTGCCAGCCTTACAGAAAATACAGTAAGTTTTCCTCAAAATGGCCAAGAATTTATAAGCATTCACTTACTCACAGTAGTCAAACACTGAGAAAATACAAACAATAGCACCTTCCCATTGTTTTACCTCTGAAGAAAACTTGTGACGAGCTTCCATTTGCTTAGCTTTTACCCCCTTGCCAGTTTCCCTACAGCATTCCGCAAAATCCTGGCTGCAGCACAGCATTCAGAACTAGAGAAAGGCACGGGACCAGTGTGCTGAAGCAAGTGAGCCAGAGAAAGGGACAGCATACCATTTTTTTCCTCACCCTAGTCGAGGGAGCAAGTGAACAAGTTGTGCTGGCTTTACTCCACGGACACCAAGAGGAAGCCAAGGCTGACTCCATTTAAGGCAGCTCTTTGCCACCATGCATTCTTGTGAAACACAGAGGATAGGCAACTGAAGGCCAAAATAATTTAAGGCAGTATAAACATTGCGACATCGTACAAGTAGAGAACACAAGATGACATCTGATTTAAAGCGTCAACCACCAAAACCTCTTCAAACAAAAATTAGTATTGAAGTTAATTGCCAAACAATTACAGCAAGTACCTTCAGATCGGATCTGGGGACAAAGGATTTTGAGAAGAAAGCAGACTCTATTCTTTTTGTTCGACTGTAATAACATCAACTACCCTTAATTCTTATTCCAATAGCATAGTCATTCCTTCCTCACCACACCCATATACCTTTTCTCTTCCTCTCATGTTCATAATCAAAAGCTAGTCACAAACTCCTGTATGACCCCCTGTGGAAAGCGGCTCTAACCTTAGGGTATGGAAAAGGGAAATTGTAAGCCTGATCAGTTTTTTAGCTTACAATTCTATCAGCTTACATTTGCAAACTTGTCAGTCACATCCCTCTCTGAGTAACAACTTACACCAGCATTGGTGGAAGGGAATACAATCAGACCAAGTACAGGGAACAAGCTATGCACACCCACATCAGTGCTCAAGGCCAGGTTGGGTGGGGCTTTGGGCACCCTGGTCTAGTGTAGGGTGTCCCTGCCCATGGCAGGGGGGTCGGAACTAGGTGATCCTCATGGTCCCTTCCAACGCAAACCATTCTATCATATATGAGCATCTTCACTTGCATCAGTTTTTGAAGCACTGCCTAGTCCTCTCCACTCACTGCGCTTCTGGTTCACATTGTGGAAATGCCCTGTGCATGCCAGATCAGCTGCTTTTAGATGGGACTGAGCTTGTACAGCACTGCATAAATAAATATCCAGTTTATGGGTCCCAAAGAAATCTATACCATACTAAAACTCCTGAAACACACACAGCATGAGACAAGGCATTTCACAGCAACTGTTTTGCTTTATGGATCCACTCTGATAACATTACCATGTCAGCTTATGTGGGCATAATTATCCCAGTCTGAAATTCTTGGAAGAGATATGGAAGGTTAAGCTTTTTCAAGTTGTTGGGTTGGTGTTACAGGGTTTTTGGTTTTGCCTCACATAAACATGTGAGCTTAAATATTTTAAAATTAATAGAAAATTCAGTGCTTGAAACTTGATTTGAGTCTAAATACCAACTCAGAGTTAATACATAATTTTTAGAGGTTATTAGGAAAACAACTCAACAAAGCCTGAACTTTTAAACTGTTTCACCACATCCAGAGGAAACGCTAAGGCAAAGCCAGGATAAAATAAGTTGGTACCAGACACAATCCCAAACACTGCCATTTATAATGTAAGATAAAGTTTCCAAGGCAAAGAAGTTGATGGGATCTACTGTAAGCACACAAATATCCATAAACCAAGTCTGACAGAACACATGAATACAAATCTAAGATAAACATTTTAACAGTTGAAGCTATGTAAGATATCTGTATTTGCTATAACAGTAAGTGAATTCCCACAGAAGAAATCCCTCCATCAGGAGGGGTTTTTTCTGTTTTGTTTTTGTTTTAGAAAAAGCTCATGTTTACCATGTACTGACTTTCAATTTGATTTGACACAGGACCTACTCTGCATGCACCTTCCTTGGTGCTGCCAAGATGCAGCCCTTGGAACAGCGTTTCAAGTCTTGATGAGTGTCAGGGATGCAGAGTTTGCAGGGCCAAACCACTGCTAAGTCACTAGTTGGTGTGGAGAGCATAAACAGACATTTTCATCACCATGACAACTGCTCCACAACACACCTTCCCATTTTTTACATGCAACTTCCCTGCATAAGGGACATTTGACTTTCTCAGAAAGGGTGGTCAGGCATTGAAATGGGTTGCCCAGGGAGGTGGTGGAGTCACTGTCCCTGGGTGTGTTTAAAGAAAGGTTGGATGTGGTACTTGGGGACATTGTTTAGTGGGTAATAGGTGGTAGGAGGACAGTTTGACTAGATGATCCTTGAGGTCTCTTCCAACCTTCATGATTCTATGATTCAACACACACCAAGCAGGTACATCTGAGAGGTGTCCCAATACACAGAAACATCCCTTCCAAGGCCTTCAAAAAAGTTCAAAATGCATCTATTTGAGTCAGCAAGAGTATACAATTAAACTTTTATTCATCGTCATTTACATATGACTAAAGATGTTTACCACAAAATGCAAACTTTGTTATCTTGTATTTAGCAGTGAAAATAGTCATCTCTTTGTAGTAAAGCACCAAGGAGCATATCACAGAACGTCAGAAACAGATTCCGTGGATCAATTTTTCCCCTCATAATGTACATGACAAAGTTGAAGATTTTATAAAAGTCTAGAAGTTCCAGAACAAATTCTAGAGTCACCTGAGTGCTTGACAGGAATAGTATTTAGTAGTAGTTACTTCTTTCTGCCTTTTTTTGTATAGGAGAGCTACTTTTCACAAAACTGAGACAGACACAATTGGGGCAAACACTGAATTTCATATTTCACCTGAACTTTTCAGTGGTAGACAAACAGAACAGTTTGCTAGTAGGAATATCTGCAACAACTATAAAAGCAAATGTCAAGAGGAAAGGGAAAAAAATCATCTCATCATAGTCTGGTTAGTAGGGCCCAACCGCTTATAGCCACCTAAACCTACTACTCCACTCCGCTTCATCCATTAGATTTCATTAGCATTTAATTCAAACATACTACATGAAGACAACACAATTTAAGTTAAGTTGTGTACATGGACAAATACATGTACACAGTTTTGGTAGTCATTTAAAGCTGTAAAATTTGCATGTAAATAGAGTCCTATGGACTCCATTACAGATTAAAAAGAACTAACCAGAATCAGTGTTACATACAAAATATTCTAACACAGAAGTCAAAACAGTTATCAAACAATTCATTAGAGAATAAAATTGTTACACAAAAAGAGAAATGCTGCCTTTTTATCATTTCAGAACAGCAAATAAGAAGGCAACATTATGAAAAGTGCACAGCAGAAAAGAATTGTTCAGTTTTCTGAAAAAGTTGAATTCTTCAGACATCAGGCTTCTGTCCAGAAACATTGGGTTAGGATTGCTTATATTCTCTCCCAGATCAGTCTCTTCTTGCATTAGTTCTCAGTAAGGCGCTTACTCTGACATGTAGGAACGGTACAACAGGGCCACAATAACTGCTGCTATTGCTGGAATCACCCAGTTGGACCATGAACTAGAAGGAAATTTTTGAAACAGCAGTTTAGAAAGTGACAACTATCAAGTTTGAAAAGAAAAGTAATTGCTTAAAGAAGCCCCTCCTCCCCACTCCAACAGTACTTCAAGGTTAGGGCAACAGAACATAGCCAGCACTCTAGCCAAGTAAAAAAGCTTGCACTGTTAAGGCTTTGTACTAGAGCTTGCAAGAAGTTTGCTTACAAGAGAAGAGTACGACTCTGGACATGTTTAGAGTCATTGTACCTGCCCAGAATATCATTAATTCAAAAGCCATTTAAGGAGCAGCATCACATGACACTTTAGGGCACTCAAGCTCTTCACTCAGAGGGGCATGGAACAGTCCTCTGAGGTTTCAGCAATTGTCAGCAGGATGTAATTTGAAGTTTAACTCAATGGTGTTCCAAAGTGGGTTTTCCCCCCTCTCAAGTCTTAACAGATTTTCCTTCTTAGAGGCGCAATCTTGTTTCCCTTAGATGCAATACTTGTAGCACTTTTAAAAAGTGAGATGTCCATGTCAGTAACAACATCAGCAATGGCACTGTCTTCTATTCACCTCAGAGCCTTCAGAAACAAAGGCTTGTGCAACACAAATCATTTGGTAGATAGCGATACATACCAATGCAAGAAAAAAATCTCCCTGGTAGCTAACATGCTGGTAAAGTGGTACATAGACGCCAACTTGGACTTAACACAAAACAGAAGTTTTCATGCACTACCCTCTGACATCTAAGCTTCCAACAGATAGAAGCTATTCAGCTTTCTAAGCTTCAGAAACATAATCATGAGGAGCTTCAAGTTTGACATCAGGGGTCATACTATACCTGGAATTAGACTGAACGGTGGTAATAAGAGTTTCCTGGAAAGCAAAGCATAAAAAGAAATTTACATCAGACAGACACTCCTCTATCTTAACTAGCCCCTCAATCTCTCAAAACTCATTAAGCAGGACTAATGTAAAAACAACTCAGTGCATTGCATTTGGAAAGCATTTTCTTAGAATTCCTATAACACTGTTGTATTAGAAGCTAGCTGCAGCAGTTTGTGGCCAACACTGCATCAAAAGTTATTAAAAAATAAATCAAGAGGACTTTTGCTGCAGAGTTTTCCATGAAGCCAGGTTAATTTGAAGTTTTAATTGCCTAAAAGACAAACATCCCTTACTTGCCTAAAATGTAATTCAAAAGACTGAATTAATATGTAAATATTTCTTACATAGAACCTACATGAAGAAAACTACTAATTTACATTCACAAGGCTTAAACTCAGTTTAATGTGGCATTTCAGATTACATAAGAATCAAATTATAGTAGTTTGATATTGACTTGGACTTCTTATTCAGCTCCCATATGAAAAGCAGCACTACAAGATCAAATCCCAGTTGGGTACATGCACACAATTCATATGAAGATTTATGATTTGAATACTAATCGCATATTGCCATAAGTGCATGTACAAGATCCATTAAAGTACCATTAAAACTGTACTTAAATTTAGTGGTAGAGGATCCATCTCTGAAAAATGAATTGCTTCAGTACCAGAATATTTGCAATTCCTAACATCCTCTCATCAGTTCGAACAGGTCACTTTTAGGAGCCCCCAAATCATCATAGGTTTACATGTGACAAATACCATGTTTAAAAGAGTAAGACTCAGACGATTACGTCTACATTGGTTTTGTGAATACCTCCATGAAAAGCTAATTCCAAACCCAAACAGCATGGCGCAGCTCGTGCCCACACTGTCAAGGCTAATACTGCCTACAACAGACTTGCCACAGCTAGGGCTGTGGGATGGTTGCCCACACCCCAAGACAGTAAAAATATGGCCCAGCTCATCAAAAACTGCTTTTAAACAGTATGACACTGGACATGTGCACTGAGTATACTTCACATACAGTGCAAAGACAAGGACATTTGAAAGCACAAGGCCTTCTGACAGCTCCCAGAGAGCCAGGGCACGGGGGCTAACCTGTCACATCACACACCCAGATCAGAGAGTGAAACTACCTTACCAGCTCTGCCCACATGTTCTGCTGGAGGCAAGTGCTCGAACTTCCTTCTGGAAGCATGGAACACACACATGTACCGTAGATAGCTATGGCCAGCACTAAATCAAATCAATCAACCAAATAGGAGTGTGGTAAAATAATTTGTATACATCTTGGCTCTCAACTGACCACACTTTGGCCAAGCTAATATTCCAAGTACTTCAGTTTAAGGTCCTGTGAGCTTAATGAAAGGATTGTATACTACAACTTGCACTGGGCAGTCTGTTTCTCACTTGCATTTATGGTTGCTGCTCGTACAAGTCATGTAAACTGGTCTGAATTTCAAAAGAAATCTGAGTAGCAGCTGTTACGCTTGGTGAGAGGAAGCTCTGAATTCAATACCACTCCATTCCTTATTTTTATTAGTACACTAGTTCCTGTCCTTAATAAAATTATTGCTACAGCAAACATTTTGGTGTCTATGTTTTTCATACTTCTTTCCTTTAACCTATTCATGTTATTGGAAGATCTTTGTGATTTTTGTTAAAAGTAATCTCAAACAGCAAGAGTAAGACCCTACTCCTACTAAATTTAGGAAATAGTTGAAGATTAAGTGCACTGCTGTACTGTTAAGCCAGCCCTGAGCAAACATCCTCTATACACACAGCAGCAACTGTACAAGTTAATCCCTAATGCAATTGCTCCTTTAAGGAACATCTAATTTGTAAGTTTGATAGTTGATGCCAACACGACTACTTTAAAAAAAATTAGAAAATAAGTGCAATACTGCATTGATAGGACATTCAGCAAGATCTACTGAAAACAGTCAGGAAGCAAACAGAATTTATACCTTGAAAGAGGTTCAAAATTGTGAATTCTCTCTAATACAGCAATCAAATGCCTCTGTATTCCCTATCACTAACTATTAAGCATCACATTTCCCACCCACAAACAATTTAATTCAGTCTGTCTATAAACTGAATACTAGAAAGCCATTGACTGATTCTAGACTCATGTTTTTGCTATAGTGTAATGCCACCACACTTAGTAACATCTTGGTTTGAAACCACACAAATTGAAGAACAGCTAACAGGAAGAATAAGTTGAACCCAGATCAACACGTTTGAGAGACCTGAAAAACTACACTTAATGAAGCTGAATTATTGCCTCTGACACCAGCCCTAATGCCTGAAACGCCACATTGTTCCTTTTAAGAAACATACTTACTGTTGGTTTCTGAAGCTTCCATCTATCATCCTGCAAGAAAACAAGCAAAAAACCCAGTATTTAGAAAAAACCTCAAAGCATTCAAATAAAATTTATCGCTAAACTCACTCTGCAATTCTAGTCTGTTAATGTGTACCTATTTGTACCTAGAAAACAGACATGCAAGACAGCAGATGTCAATGTATGATTTTGAGCTACCATAAACCAGATCACTTCCAAGTAATATTTCCCAGTACACAATACAGAAGTAAAACCTGAGTCTCCAACATATGTCATTATTCCTTGTGCCCATTTTTAGAGACAAAGGAAATGCAAAAACAGTACACAAACTAATATGCAGTGTATAAGCTAAGGTTACTTTTACCTAGTCTACTTGCATTTCCAGCCAAAGTCATCTAACTGGTTTTGGTCCAGTGTGCAGTACAAAGGTCCCAAATTCTATGGATCTTTCATAAACTCATAAAGTTCCAATTAAAATAGTCACATTCATCACAAAAAAAAAAGCCCAACAGTATATGATCTTGACCATGCTCTGTTTGTACATTAAACTATTAAGCTGTTTGCTTCATATCAAATGAAAACAGGCACTTGTCAAACAAGGAAGAACTGGACTGGTTGCCAGGTTAAGAACAACTTTACTGGCATCAGCTGCCATCTGAAATAGATGACCAGCCCAAAAGGTTACAAATGTGCAGAGCTGAATTATTTTGTATTAGAAGCTACACTACTAGTATTTATCAAGAGAAGATCTAAGACAGATACAAGACCAATAATCTTACTGTTAAATATGCTACTCAAGACAGTGATATCTATCCTAAATGCAAGACAAAACATACACAAAACAGAAACGAGAAGAGGCAGGGATGGTCAGTAGAGCAGATGGGCACACGAGCAACCTAACTCTCTAACAAGTAGTTTTTAACTGTTAAGATGCAGGAGAGCTGAAATAAGGCATATCTGAAGGAAGCCAAGACCACAGCTCTGTAGCTGGAGATAAATCCCTCAAAGCTTGAGGCAGCAGAAAGATGCCTGTTAAAAGTACGGGAAATGGCAAGGACAGAACAGAAAAGAGGAAGTCACAGATGATCAAGTAGAAACTGATCATAAACAACCCTTGACAACTACAAGTAAGGAACACTGATACAGCATAACATGGGGGGACCCAGAGAAGGGGAAGACAGCATCAAGCTAGAAGCATGCTCAGAGTAGCCATTTTCTAAACCTACATATGGAGAGCCAGGATTATACTTTTAGATCCAGATGGAAGTCTGGTGTATAGATTTACAATGATGAAAGAAGGAAAGCAGCTGTTAGTAATCACTCTACTATTGACATAAAAAAGGTCTAGACATTCTGATAGCACCTTCAGGACTATAAAGCCTCATAAAGCTCACATAGTACAACAGAAATGGCATGATTCCATATTCTGTTTATTCAACATATAACACTTCAAAGCAGCAAACTTAGATGTGACCATCTTTATGCTACACTAATCAAATCCCTTCACATTCACAGAACCCATCTCCAGTCTTGGTCCATACACAAACATCTGCAGGGCTGGCATCCAACCAAGCTTGCAGCTCTCCTCTATGTTGAGGTAAATTACCAGAGAAATAAATAGATGCAAACACACTACAGTAAACAGCAAGTGTTGGTACTCTCACATACTCACCGGATGAAGTTCCCCAATAATAAAGGTTTCTGACAGTGTCCTTGCATCTGTGGAATGGCCAACATCTTCGAAGTTCTCAGTAGCATCTCCCCCAGCTTGCTCCCTGAGGACCTCTTCACCACCTGGGTGCTGCAATTTAATGAATTTGCATTCGTTACTGGAAGTCATTCCACATTCTAAAAATTCTAGATTTCTACAAATAAAAAAAAATTGTCATTGCAAAATCAGCTGCTTGACAACTTAGAACAAACATAAGCCTCTGAATAACTAGAGACCTTTATATATTCTGAAGCCAAAACCAAGGAAGCCAAGTCTCTACTCCATCAGCAACAGAGCACTAAGAGGCATTACCTCTACCAACCAGCATTTAGAACATTAAGGGAATTAGTCTTAACAGCCCAAAGTTGAGATCTCAAGTTAAATACCATGTTCTCAATTCTGCAGGAAATGTGTATTTTTATCCAAACAATGCTTTATATAGCAAAGGGATAAAAGCCAAAAGGTGTAAGTTGCAGCAAGAACATGCCAGGTAGATATAACAAGAGTTATTCACAAGAACAATCACGAACTAAAGCAAGTTGACAAGAGAGCACACAGAAACGCCAACCTTTGTGGTTGCCTAGACAAGATGCTAAGGAACCTGACCTTCAAGTTAATCCTAGTTTGAGCTGGAGGTTGGACCAGGGAACCTTCGGGGCTCCTTTCCAAAATAAATTATTGTATGATTAATCTAGTAAGTCAGCTACTTTGAACTGCTTAACCACAAAGCTCATACAAGACAACAGCAATTTGGTTTTAGCAGACTATAGAACCCCAGGACTGTACTGCTGATAAAACCCTCAAGGTATTAGAGAAATCATCTCTCAATACCTCAACCACCACCATCCATCCCTGTTCTCCACTGACTTTTATATTTCCCCAGGATGCAGTTTTGGGATTGCACGCAGTTACACATTTCCATCCATCAAATATCTCTGCATGTACTGCAAGATATATCACACCTATTTCAGTGATTTTTCTCAGCTTAGAGTTACTAATTTATATAACAGGTAAGTAACATGTGATAAAAATTTACCACTCAACTTTTAAGTAGGAAGCTACATAAACACCAGGAATGACTAGGTAAGCAAGTTGAAAACACTATTACTACTGCCTTGGACTAAGGCAACCATGAAATAAGTTCTAACACTTTACCAGTGACAAAAGAAATAAGGTTTTCGAGCCTCAGTTCTGTTTTTAATGCTTCTGACTACAGGATCTAAAATTATGAAAACAGACTGCAATCCTACTCTTTAGTTTTCAGCAGTACTAGAACTCCAAAACTTGAACCTTTGCATTAGAGGCAGGCATTTATTTTAATAGATGAAGAAAGTTGGTTTAACACACCCACAAAACAGTCCAAAGCTTTCTAAAGAGCCAAGATACAACAGCTAGAAGGGTAAGGGATCTGTACCATGACTAAGCAAAAGGAAGATTAAGCAACCAATACAGAGATTAGGCACAGCAGCTGAGCCAAAAAAGGGTAAGAAAGTGCATGCAGAGTAAAGATTATGCAAGCAGACGTGCAAATATGGCATGTTCACCAAAATCCTGCCCTTGAATCCATTCTGATAAGTATTCAGGGAAAGGACTGGACAGAAGTTGAGGGATCACGTTCAGTCCCTTGAAATGTATAGTACATTTAAGAAGCTGGACTTGGCTCTAACAGGCTCTGCCAGATACTGACACAACTAAAACTTCAAACAATTCCTTCAGCAACACAGGAGTTGTTTTTTAGTTTTCTTTTTTTTAATACCATGCTAAAGAATTGCATTCCCCAAACAGAAAAATGTGACATCTTTGGCAGAAGAGTCAGAACTCCTTGAAAACATGCTTACCAAACGACATAAACAAGTAGCAGAAGGTACCAAAGTTAATCTATAAAGCACTAGTAGATTGAATAGCATGCAGTATCATACTCATGCATTGCAACAAACCCAAACACTACTCATACAAGTAAATAAATCATGAGTTACTCCAGCAAGTTGTCAAGATTACATAGTTTGCACTAGTTTCTCCCCAAAACTCCACCATCCAAATGAGTGGATACCTACCAGTACAACTGCATCTACATTAAAAATATTTCAGAGAGTACTTTAATGAACTACCTGCAGGTTACTGACTACAAAATGAGCATATGAAGAAGAGGAGGCTGAAGGGAGACCTGATCGCTCTCTACAACTACCTGAAAGGAGGTTGTAGTGAGGAGGGTGTCGATCTCTTCTCCCAAGCAGCAAGAGACAGGACGAGAGGGAATGGCCTCAAGTTGTGTCAGGGGAGGTTTAGGTTGGATATTAGGAAAAAATTCTTCAGAAAGAGTAGTGAGGCATTGGAGTGGACTGCCCAGAGAGGTGGTTGAATCACCGTCCCTGGAGACATTCAAAAAACATGTCGACATGGCACTCCAGGACATGGTCTAGCAGGCATGGTGGTGTTAGGTTGACAGTTGGACCTGATCATCTCAGAGGTCCTTTCTAACCTTAGGGATGCTATGATTCTAAATACTAATTTGTTCCCAAATCCTTTCCACAGGCCACTACAGAGCAGTCATGTCACTATATGGGCAGCTTCACTGAGGCACTCCAGCTGTTCTCTGTAGAATTAGTCTTTGGTCTAATTACTAATTGATCCCTGTGTCTACAAAACCACAATATTAGTATCACCATAGCGACTGCAACCAACCCTCTCAGTGGCTATCACATCAGCTGAAGGGGACAAACGCACCCTGATCTCTGCAACTGCTGGTTCCCAACTTAAGCCACCTAGCAGATGGTACTAGTAGCCTCCTAGATCTGCATGAAAGTATTTTGAAACTAAACACTTATTTTAGATGGCACGTTCTAAAGATGGCTAACTCGCAAACCCTCTGCAAAAAACTAGCATGCAATACAAGCAATTAATGAAAAGACTTCACCTCCCCTAATGAAAGGGAGCAACTGTAGTGTCTCAAAGGGCAAGAAGTGACTATTTATCAAAAGCTGAGCATTTTCCATGGTTCAATGAGTTTCTCAAAGTTTGTTTATACAGAGCCTTTGCTGACACTTCTGCATAGGTAACAGAGCTTGCTACCAGAACTACTTTGAAGAACCTCTGGACAGACCCTGGAACCAATAAAGTTCACAAGACTATACAGATAGTGACTCCTAAACTGAAATCCTGCTGATACAACTAAATCATTTCCACAAGTAAATGGTGCTTCAAGGCAAGTGAAAAAGCTTTTGCTGATAAATCAAGCTGATCGAGCTCATTCCTAGGACATTCCCAACAGATATTTATGTTACATGTGTAACAAGTCTAAAAAACCAGTACTGGTACACAGCACAGACCAGTTCCCAACCACAGCATATTAGAAAATTGTAGGTAAAGCAAATAAGCAGTTAAATTCACTGCTCTCATCTGGGTCAGAAGTCTGTGATTACTTCATCCTGAACGCCTACCACCTCTCTCCCCCCTCACTAGTCATGCAACTTTCTTGGTATCATAGTTCAAGACTCTATTAAAGTATAACTACCCTAATTCACAATTCCTGCCCTTTCCCATACGGGGAGAATCACACCTAGGGTCCAATTTAACCTTTGGGGAGATTAGCAAAGCTCTCCAGCAGCAGTTTTATAAATTCACATTTTGCTTTCTGTGCTACCGGGAATGACAAGCAGAAAGGCACAGCCAGAGCCAGAAACAACCAGAGAACCTCAGCTTTATTGTGCAAGACAAACATTTGTTGTGTTTTAAGGGTATTTTTGTGTTCTCTGAAGAGCCCTCTAAATTATCTCTATCATTTAAGCTAAAGGATAGAAGTTCTGTGATTGTGTAAAATTTTAGGAGTCTAGGAGCGTAGATGTTTTTATGAGAGCGTATTTTTGCAAGTCACCATTAGGGTTTCAGATGAACTACAAAAGAAACGCCCAGTAGCTGGGTACCCATTTTCTCACTTACAAAACAATTACCACTTGTAGCATCTTGCATAAAAGACTGCTAAGAAATGCTATTTCAAAGCATTTTCAAATCTCCCTGCAAGCTTCAGAGCTTAAGGAAGTTGTAACACTGATTTTAATCCTTAATCTACACAGTTCTGCAATAAAAATCCATATGGTACACTGTCAGACTTCAAAATGCACTGGTATCAGCATGTTTTGGTGTAAGCCATTCATTAAACATCAAAGGTGTTATGCCGCTCCTCCAAAATATCGTCATACTGGATGAACGTAACTTATAACCACACAGTGGAGAGCACATTTTTCATTCTGACAGAGCAAAAAATATTTGGTTTTCTGCACTTTATTTGATCAGTATTACAGAACACATTCTGTGGGAGCTGTCCCTTCTGCTTAGAAACAGGGCTACAGAGGCACAGCTTCACACCTCCCAAAAGGCCCATTTTCATTGACCATTAATATTTTCACTAAATGAGACCAACAATTGAAGTAACCTCAACAAAGTTTGTATTAGATGAATGTTAAATACATACCGTTTCTCTTAGGTAGAGAAGTTCCTATTCTTGTTAGCTTCTCTGCCTAGCTTAAAAAACCAACCAAGTTTCCACAAAAGCCACACAGAGGACTCTCGCCACAATGGGAAATAGACCAAGACACTGATACTTTAATTGTTATTTTTATAGGTCCAACTGCTTTTGTTTAGCTCACTAGATTGATGTCAAAACCTGAATCGTGGGATTAATTTGTTAAACTATGGGGAAATACTATCAAGCATTACCAACATACTTAATCTGCTAACTGACATTTAATATTGTTCACATATGTAATTATCTGTAATACAGGAATTGCTGTAAGATCCTGCTGTGAGTACACATGCATTTCTAGTAGGTATCTTCCCTGAAATTATGTAGGACCTGAAATTATGAAAGAGTTTCCAAAATTTTCTGTAATACAGGTCTGACAGACTTCGAATGAAAAAGATAATATACAAGTTCCTGGTCTCAAGAAGAATCTTTCACAGCAGGAGCTTTCAGATACCTCAGCTTTTGGAGTGCAGTATCTGGATTTCTTCTAGAGGATATATTTTCATAATCAATGAAAATTCAAAGATATATGTTCAAGGTATAGAGTTTTCTCAAGATCTGCCATTTCAAGAATATTATAAAAAGCAGTTGCTGGAATCTTAATCTTCAGTAACCCCTAGGATAAAGTGTTGAAGTACACAATCCTCTCCTCTTCCAGCACTTGATCTGTATTTTAAATGATCTTTTTCAAGCCTTGTCCTTAGAAAATCAAGCTAATATGGTCACACTACATAATGCCTCCACTCCTTTTCAGTCTCACCATCCCCAGTCCACAGGATCTGGCTTCAATCAAGTGTTCAAAGTGGCAGATAGCTTCCAAAAACCTATAAAGTTTCACTTAACATCTACGAGCTTTACCAAGATAACATCTGGAGAGAGGAAATACACCCTTTTGAGTGCTGTAACAGAGTGAAAAGCAGCAGCATACTTTCACTTATCAGGCATGACAGCATCCAGGGTCTCTAACACTGAACCACTGTGAAGTTTTCAACTTAATAATAAGCAAGTATTTCCCTAAGTTAATGCAGTGACTGGAAAGCTGGCTTGTTGACTTAAGAAATGGGACTGGTGCAGTCAACCTCTGTTCCCAATTCTTCACTCCCTAGTGAACTGTTACTTTTACTCATTTACTACTTGGGAAGAACAGGAGTGAGAGGATGCTTTAGCAGTGCATCCTTTTTAGTAGCCTACATTTATTTCTTGAAATATCTTAAGCTTTTCTACTCCTGCAAGGAACTGGAAGAAATAAAACTGAGTTTGACCCATAATGCCATAGAAAGAGCTAACCATCCCCACTTCCCTGAAAAGTGTTTACTGCACTCCAGAACACACCAGCAAGAAGCTAGCTCCAGTTTCTCCTTGTCTGTCACATGCAAATGCCTCAGGATGTCTGATAGCATCAAAAGAATTAGCATATCAAAAGCATTCAAAAAAGGTAATCTGTTAACTGGTTAACGTGTCCTATGAAGTATTTTAATCCAAGAGTTCCATCCCAAAAAGTCACCAAAACAATGACCACGACAGTATCCAAGAGCTTTCCTTTGGAGTGTAGTTTTATTTAGATACTTTGTCGAAAAACAGTTGTCCAATCTCATACATTTATTATCTCGGAACAAATCAGAAATTCCAGCCATATTAAATTGAAAGCTGTTTAGTGTGAGGCTAAATTTTGTCCCACATGTACCAAAGTGAATCCGACATCCCATAACCATCCAAGAAACAACTATTTAACTGCTTACAAACTGACTTCTTTTGATACGCTGCTGACCTAGCAGTGTTGTCCTGAAGGCTTTACACAAGGTAGGGCCTCTTAATATTTACTGATTTTATCAAATGAACTGAAGGAAGAGGCTGTCATCTTGTTTCTGCAGCTACTTAAATCCAAAAGCTCATTAGATCCTGGATTTTTGTTAAGTACAGGGTTTTTTCTGTGTTATATTAGGTTTGGTTGTTTGGGGTTTTTTGGAGGGGGATAGGGTCCCCCCCTCCAAATCTGGAAGCAGTTATTACAACTATATATCAACCAAAACTAATCAAGTTTCCAAGAACAGCTACGTCAGTTTCTCAGGCTGCACGATTAAACTGGCCCTGCCTGCACAGCCAAACAAACATTTCCATTTAATGCCGAAAAAAAATTACTCAGCAGTCTTATTTCCCTCCCAACAGAACAGTGCTTTAGTCCAATAACCAGAACGCCTTTTCATTAACCACGAGTATCAGCAACTACATCAACCGCTCACCACCACCGCCGAGTGCCCAAGCACG
>VWZZ01000399.1:52307-100973 GCA_013399095.1 Psophia crepitans
GGGCGTCGCAGGCAGAGGCGCGTCTGGCAGCGCCTCAGGAGCTCGCGGTTGTGGCTGGAGCCCCTCTCCTTGCCCTGAGAGAGCTCTCCCGGGGGCCGGGGGCTGAGGCTTCCCTGTGCCACCCCGTCGCCCCGCCTGCCTTGCCTCTCCCTTTCCTTGGCGGTGCCCTTTCACCCACCCGCCGTTCGTGTTTTCCTTCAGTTCTGCCTCAGCTAAACCCCGGTGCCTTCTCTCTGGCCCCAGGTGTGTTTGATGGCTTTGTTTGCTGGTTGGGTGGTCCCCATCATGGCAGCACCCTGCGCTGCGCTGCCAGCACTGGGTTGTGCCCGTAAACTACTTGGGTGCCTCAGCATCAGTAGCCCCAGGTACACACTGACGTGATTACAGGCCGGGGTTGTTTTACAGGGTTTGTTTGCAGCGTAACTTTATTGATGTAAAATTTTACCGAGTGTGACCTGTGGAGGCACTTTTCCGCACCGCTGGTGCTTAGGTCGTCGTTCTGTACCCTGTGCACGTGCTGTTGGTTATCAGCGTTCAGGACAGCTTCATACTTCCTCGCTGAGCACCACCGCAATCTTTAGATCCCGTCTCCAGTTCATTACAGTCAGCCTGATGGGAAGAGTAGCTACTGTCTCTCACAGCTTAGTGTGGTTCTCAGGTTCAAAAAGGAGGCTCTTCATTCCGTCTTCCAGGTCAATACTCAAAATGACGAATATCGCCACCAAGGTCTGTGATTTACCTGCCTGTTCTGACAGAAAACCAGCGATAGCTGTTCTCTGAGTGATGTCCTGTTCAGCTTAGCAGGTCTCAAGTTCATGTGTTGTGATTATCAACATCTAAAGATGTAGTTTCTCCCACAGACTTTACATTCTCCTCCTTGTACAGAAGGCAGTTAGGTTTATTTCCTATAACTATTTTAACGGGTAGTTCTATGTAAACTGGTGCTTCTCTATTTATCCTCTCCCCTGAAGGGAGAAGCCATTTGTAAGCACTGTGTCCCATTAGCTTTTAAGGTGACTGGGAAGATTTAACTTACCTTGAATACAGTGAGTGGTTCCCACGGGGGCTTTGGCCTCAAAGAGGAAGCTGACCACTGGAGCGTTGCGGCATGTGTTTTACAACATCTTTACCACAAAAATCCCTATTGGCTATTTAGGATTCTTTTAAATGTTATGAAAGCTGAGGACCCAGCCTTTCTTTTCTGTATTTGCAAATGGACAATATTTTTTTTCCTCATTTCTTGAAAATAGTCCTTTCCCTTAAGCTGTAGTTTTTTGGAATTCTCTGATGAAGTGATAGTCTTGGCTGGCACTTAAAAAAAAATCTGCTTTTCATGATTGCTAGAAAAAACTTGAAATGTGTTTGCCTTTAAGGATAAGCAACAAGGAAACATGTTATTTTCTCTTAAATTACAGTTATAAAACACTGATCTTGTGTTTTTTCTAGGATATGACTGAGGTTAATCTTTTTAATGAGTTACACCCTAAACAAGGCGAAGCAAAATCAGAACAGCAAAGTTATTTTTGACATTGTTTCTCAAAAAATGTTTCCAGTCCATAATTTGTTTGATCACAATTTGCAAAGTTGCTTTTCAGGTGAATAGCTGGTGACTTCATAAAATTTGGAAACAAAATATTTATTGCTATCTTCACTGTAGTGGTAAGACCATTTCCCAAAAGAGTTTTAGGGTTTGGGGATGGGGGGGGAACAACTGTTAAACCAACTTTTTCTGGTATGCAGTGTTTGTTTCTGACTTTTTATAACAAGCAGCCTTTCTACCTGCCTGTTTTTCTTTGAAACACTTTGAGAAAGGTGCTATATTTAAAAGGTATATTTTCTTTAAATAATGAAATGTTAGATGTTCTTTTTTGTCCTAAATATTTTAGGTCCTTCACACTGAGCCTGGCCTGTGCTGCAATACATAGGAGCACACAGCAGGCATCCAACAGGCCAGGTAACAGCCCTAACCTCATATTACTCCCACTCACATGAGATTTTTTTAGTATCGCATCAAAGGATCACATTCTCTGTCTGAAATTCTGGTTCTTTTGGTTCTCCTTTTTTGGTGCTTTTTAGGAAGTTTCAAAAATGGCAGAGCTGCAGCACATCTGCTCAGTGGTATGGCAGCAAACATACAAGTACTCTGTATTCTAACCTCGTGTGAAGTATCAGGTCATGTGTGCTTCAGGATAATGATTGTGGCCTGAGCCCAAAACTTGCCTCATACTCTTCAACACAAAATATAGTCAATAATTTCTGTTATAAGGCAAAGCTTAGGGTGTGAGAGCTTTGGTAGAATCACTGTGTGTCTAATTACATTCCACTCCAAATAACAGCTGTATTTTCTTTATGTTTTTATACATATGTAGGAGCATGCCTATTAAAATTCCCACGAAGACAAAATGCTGTTCTTCGTACATTTCTCCTTTGAGAGCAAGACTGGGAGAACAAATTGTCTGTGTTCACTATTAATCATAGACCTAAATGCAATTCGGGATTAGTGCAGCTTTCCGTCTGGTCTGAGACTGTGCTCAGTTCTGCATAGGTTAGGGTGTGGTGTTCACCTGTCACTTGAGAAGAGAGATGGATTTAAGCAGGGAGCACACAAGTTCTCTGTACCACTAAGAAGGGAGGCAGGTGTAGGGAAAAAGGAAACCGTTTCCAGTGTGCCTCTGTGTTTCTGTGGTTTTCAGTCTTTCCGACAGGCCAGTCACAGTCTATGTATGACTTAGTGAGAAGATCGCTGTTCAGCTCCTGGGAATTAAACTTTCTTGCCAGATAGAAGGCGGCCAACATCACAGAGGGATTCCTCAGGTCTTGGATCTCAGAGAGATTCCAGCTCTAACACGGACTGAGAAGGGGGAAAGGATGCTTTTCACTTTGTCTTTACCCTCAATATTTTGACTCCTGTAAATAATTCTTTTTTTTTAAGTGTAATGCATTATTTATAGCAAAAGTATATTAGGCTGTCTGAGTTGAGAAAATTATGTTATATTGCCTACCTAATCTTAATCAGAAGAAAACTGATTATTATTTACCTGATACCATATATGTCTAAAGTTCTGTAAACAAATATCTACCTTATAAAAATGAATTAAAAATTTTCTTTTAAGACCCAAGTGCCATTTTGGGATAATCAACCATACAAGATGAATGACACTAGGCACCAGTCTCTCTTCTTTGCCAATCTGCCGGAGCTACAAAAACTCTGTGCCTCTACAGTAACACTGAGTTCTCAGATACCAGAAACTGAGGCAAGGAGTACTCAGATAAAGTTTTGCAGGTAAAGAATTTTGAGGGTTATTATTTTTAGAAGGTGTTGGTGGTTGTTATTCAAAGGTTTTATTAGCAGTACTAGAATTAACTGCATTAAAGTAAACAAAATTCTTATCAGCAGCAAACAGCATAAAATCGCTCAAAATAAAAAGTGGTTTTGGTGGGGAGCTTACCGGCTGTTGGGGAAACAAAACACATTTCTGTTATATTTTTAATGTCATCAGCTAAAACTAGTAAGGCCACCTACTTCAAATTAATAAATAGTTAAAATTAATCTGTGTTCACTTGCAAAGTTGGAATGCTTTATGTCAGTTGAAACTGAGTGAAAAGAATACTGGGGAAGCATATGTACGGTCCTTAGTGTTCACCAAGCATTATGTCATTCGCTTTCATAGCAAAGGGGAGAAATGAGAAATTCTGCCAAAAGGAACATTTTTTGAGAGTTTTGTTAATGTGCCAAAGGCCTGCAGCCTTTGTCTTAGGCCACTGTGGGTGGGTTAAGAGCAAGTAACTTGGACTAGTCCAATATACTATACTGAACCACTGGAAGCCGATTAGAAGTGGAATGTGTTATGTTTGCAGAAGGTGAGGAAAAGAAATTGAAGCTGAGATAATCAAGTATGGAAAATTATTTTTGAATTTTTTCTAACTTTTTTTTTTTATAGACAATTGTTATTCCTGCATCAAGACATCCTTTCTGCACCGGTTATTGGAACGCTAAATCAAATTTCAGTTGTAGTGGCGGTCAGTATCCCTGTGTAAATAAGTATATATAGTTACATACTGTTGTGGATGAGCAGAATGCACCTCACTGAAAAGAGAGAAGCAGCAATATGTTTTACTGAGGTAAAATAATAAATTGACAGGCTTCAATAAGTTCAATGGAATTGAACAAAATTTTAACAGTGGTTTGACAAGGTTCAGTAAGTTTGATGGCAAAGTTCACCTTATTAATTACTGCATGGAAGAAACAGACAAAGGAAAATTGAATTAGAAAGGCTCATACAGAGACTAGAGACATAAAGAGTGAAGAGGACCCTCCCATTGAGTTACGAGGTTCAGAGTGGACCCCCTTGCTTTCTAAACTCCTTTTTGGAGCCTAGCTGTGACTGGATCCAATCTTAATCTCAGACTTGGTCAACAGTTCATATCTAATGGAATTATCCATACAAAGTTTATAATATCTGAGTAGCTACATGGATCAGTAATGCTTCATAGTATTAATTCAGCATCCGATCAGTCACTTACTGAGGATCTGTTGCAGGTAAGGGATCTTTCTGCCTTTGGTAACTAAGGAAGGTTCTCTTCGTGTGGGGTAAGGAATCGCTAACCTCGGGAGGCATCCCTGCTCAAGGGGAGAGACACCTGACATGCAGGCCAACTGCCATTCAGGGAGAGCTCAAACTGGGCCCATCCTGATTTTAATATCTGTAGGGTGAGGTATTTGGCTGCTAGTCAATAGTATAGACAGGACAGATGACTTCATTTTAGCTCTGACATCTTGTTCTGTACTTTGGTTATCTTGTACTTTCGGGTTTTGAAACCACCTTTCAAAATATTTTTCAAGACACCTCCACTGCCTTGTACATGAGCCAGGGGCTTTCCAGCTCACAAGTTCACCCCAAGAATGTGAGGGCTGTTGCTTCTTGGTCAGCCTGAACCAAAGTATGACTAGGAGTCAAGCGTATCTGCCACACATGCATGCATGTTTCTCTAAGTGTTTTGCTTGAGGATCAAGGATAAGTAAAATTCTGTCATTTAAAACAAACTTTTACTTTTGTGTATTAGTAATGTAGATGATAGCTTATGTCTTGTACTCTTTTGATGAAATGGCCTTCTCAGTCAGTGAACCTTTTGTGGAACAGAACGGACTCAATTGGTAAGATGCCACCCAATTCACAATGAGAGCAGCAGGGGCAGAGTTCTGTGATTTTGTTTTGGGCAGTCTTTTGCTTGCTTGTTAATGTATCTTTAGCTGGAAATGAGATTACACTATGACAAATGCCTGAACTAATTTTAGTTATCATTCTTATTTAAAATACAAGATATGGTGCTTGCTTTAACTGTTCCGTAGCATTTTTTCTTAGGCAAAGTCACTGATGGACGAGAATTTAATTTATGAGCTGCTAAGACATGCCTTAATTTTCGACACTTGGATTTATTTTTTTTTTATTTTTAGATACCATTTTACAAATCAGGAATATGTCAAGCCTACATAGAGAAACAAGGAGCTACCGTAAGTGCTGAAAGATGTCTCTGTTCTTAAGATTGTTACGCTTGTCTGCAACTGCTGTTGCCAGAGATGAGTGTTTTTCATAGGGCGTGCAATTTGCACTGCAGAAGCCAAGTTTCAGGGTAAAAAAGTCTGTCCTGTAGACAAAATGTCTCTTATGAACTTGGATATAGTAAGTATACTTTGTCAAAAGTTTTAAGAAGTTCCTGAGCAATTTCACTAGATTTTCTGCTGCAGTGGGATCCTGATCTTGCGCAGGGCTGTCGGGGTCTGACCTCAAGGGAGCAACAGACCTGCTCTTCGGGCCAAAGACCTGCAGCTCCCCTGCTGTTGTCACCTCATCTGCATGTGTCCTATAGATTCCATAGGTGGAGGGTGTTCAGACAGCTGAACTGTCTCCCCATTCACATTTTGGGTCTATTCAGCCTGTATAGGACAGTCTCAGAGAAACAAAACAAAAACATAGAGAAGAAATGGAAGCCACAAGCTTAACAGCTGGTACATTTTTAGACCATTATGCATATGCTTTATTGTCTTCCAGTATGCAGTGTTTGTGGGGTTTATGAATGTACGTGTGGACTCACAAAAATTGCTGAGTCAGAAGACTGATTGTAGTCAAAGACAGTAGCTCTCATGATTCATTTGCCCAGCCACTTGGGTGTATTTTTCTTTGTTCAAAGAAGTGAAAATGCATATCTAGATTAGTAAGACATATACCATTCAAATATACTTACCTTACAAAACTGCTTTATGTTGATACATGGAACTGACCCGTCATCAGATTTTCCAACACCAACAGATTAGTAGTATATAGTATGTCTAATAACCATGAGCTGCAAGCAGATCCTTGCAGGATCTCATGAGAAACATCCTCTTGGGTGTGTATTAGTTAACTCTTTTCAAGCCATTGTAACCCATAGATTATTTTTCTTGACTAATGCTAACTGTCAACAGAAAGCTATGCAGGACACACAAGTACTGCTGGTGAACAAAGCTACATTTATCTGTTGTTCTTGTGACTGCAAGAAAATGTCTCTGGTTCTTGAGTTTGACAGCAGAGTTAATATATGTAAATTCTGGATGTTGTGCCTATTGTCTGGAAAGAGATGAGTATCTAATAAAGGACTTCAAATAGTTCAATTCATCATTTCCCCAAGTCTATGATCAGACTTGTGAAAAAATTAAATGAATTATAGTGCACCTTACTTTGATGACACATGAAATCTAAATGCCTACATCAAATATCATGCAAACTTTCTCTTGTAGCTAAGAAGGTGTAAAGATGTGTAACATATACCAGGATTTGGCTCCAAGATGCAGTAGCAGTATCTTTGGTTAAATTTTGACTGAAATCTTAAAAAAAAAAATATCTGTTAAATTATTAATAATGTATTTTTCTTTTCTCACTGATGCTGTTAGCTGGAAGCACCACAAACAGTTAGTCCAGCCATTCTCCAGACCTGTCTCTCCTACACACTTACGGCCAGACTTGCTCCGAGATGGAACAAGGCTGGTCATCTCTTGGTGCAAGGTATTTGACTCACCTGGGTCAGGGATCAAAGCTTTAGTTTTCAGTGCTTTATTGTTCCAGGTATTTTCCATAATTTAATTTCCATCATTATTTTATTCATTATGTTAAATTATTTTCTTCATTTATCCTATGATTTTTAGTTTGATTGCATTTTTATTGTTCCTTTATCCAAGTTCAGTCATTCAAATTTACAATCTCAATGGACATATTATTCACTTTTTCATTTTTCTCCTCATCTTTGTAAGGTGAGATCAAATAATTATTTCAACTGAACACAACATACCAGATTAATAATTTCCAAACCAAATATTGCTGGACAGTAAATGTCTTCTAAAAATTTGGCCTGGTTTTCAGATTCATGCTTTCTCTTATTAAGCAAAGCAATTGTACAGATCATTCCAAGTATACCTTGAGAAAAATGTATATGTTATTGTCTTATTTCCAGCCACAATATTAACAGTATCTTGTTCTTAGTATCTTCAAAGTATATAGTTCAACTTATTCAGGAATAGCAGCTAGAAGTAGAGGGCTAATCTGCTTTCAATGAAAGACATTGACTGACAGCAATATGTCCCTGGTACATGCAGCTTGCCTAACCATGGATGTTGCTAAAGCTGGGCAAAACTAATGATAAATGGTAAAATATGTAGTAATATTATATAGGTTTACTTTTGAACTTGGGAAATTTATTAACTGTTAGTCAATCAAAAATAGTTCTGTGTAAAAATTAATTACTGTGAGGAAAAAACAATGTATAAATTGCTGTCCGCTAATATACTTCCATGTGTCTTTCTTTTTTATACAAGATGATAACAAATCAGTGAAAAGTTAATTGATAGAGGAGTTTTTCTCTCCTTAAAAAGAACAAACCTTTCAGCATCCATGACGTGCACAAGCAAAACTGTGTGATTTCTTCTTTTTTTTTTGCATAAAGATGTTAGCCAAATGGTTTAGAAAATAATGTCTATCTATTTTCTTTATTAAGGAAGAGATTTTTTATCTCATTCAGGAAGGCAAAATGCTATTGGTAAGTACAGTATTCTGTTATGGTAAACTTGTGAGAGCAAGATAGAGTTATGTGCTTTCATACTGCCATGATCTTCGTATTGCCAACACAACATCTCTTCAGTTTTCAATCTGAAATAACCTCAGTCAAAACACACTTGATGGCACATCGTGTTCTGTATGTAATAGTTGTCAGCTCAGCTGCACCTTTGCAAAATTACCCACAAGAAAGGTAATTTTTCTACTCTTAATCTACAGCTACAGATTGAAATTTATCATATAAAGGTTATGATTATTACAATTAAATTCACTTGCTTCAAATTTTGAGTCTTGCAAGTGATGTGAAAGTTCCGATAGATAGGAAAATGAGCTAAAGTGACTGTCCTGTATGTCCTGGTTTAACCCCAGGTGGTAACTGAGCACCACGCAGCCGCTCACTTCCCCCAGCCCCTCAAGGAGATGGGGAGGAGAATGGAAAAAAACCTCGTGGGTTGAGATAAAGACAGTTTAATAGGATAACAAAGGAAGCGAACAACAATATATATAAAACAAGTGATGCACAAATGCAATTGCTCACTACATGCAAAAAAGCCCTGATGCCCAGTCTGTTTCCAAACACTGATTTCACCTCCTGGCTAGCTTCCCCAGTTATACGCAGAGCATGACATTATGTGGCAGGGAATATCCCTTTGGCCAGGCTGGGCCAGCTGTCCTGGCTGTGCTCTCCCAGCTTCTTGTGCACCTGGCAGGGAGTGAGAAGCTGAAAAGTCCTTGACTTAGTGTAGGCACTACAACTTCAGCACACATCACCTCCTCCTCTGGTGACATTCCAAAATCTTTGCCTTCTGGTCCGCCTGTGATCACTTTCAAGATTCCTGGGTGACTGAGGTTTCCTATTTGAGCCCACTGTGTAATCAGTGCGAACCACTTACTTCACATAGCATCAGTTGCATGATGTGTAGAGAGGACCCTTTCTGAACATCCAGTCCAGCAGGAGCAGTCGGGGTGCAAGCAGCAGCTGTGCTTCAGTACCAGCCACCTCCGAAGCAGCTCAAACCCCTTCATATGCTGCCAATATCTCTTTTTCAGTTGGAGTGTAGTGGGCCTCAGATCCTCTGTACCCCTGACTCCAAAACCCCTCGAGTTTGTCCTGGTGCTTTCTGCCAGATGCTCCAGGTAGGGCTGTTCACCCCAGCTGTGGTGTAGAACACATTCCTTACAGCTGATCCTGGATCCTGCTCGGACTGGCCCAAAGGCTACTGCATGAACAATGCCTTGTTTAATTTGTTCAAAAGCTTGACATTGCTCAGGACCCCATTTAAAATCGTTCTTCTTCCAGGTTACCTGATAGAGAGGGCTTACGATCAGACTAATTTGGAATATGGATTCTCCAGAAACACCTAAGAAAGCTTGTGTTTCCCTTTTGCTAGTTGGTGGAGACATAGCTGTTACTTTGTTGATTACATCTGTTGGGATCTGATGGTGTCCGTCTTGGCTGTTTGTTCCTAAAAGCTGGTTCTACTGTGCAGGTCCCTTGACCTCTGTTTTATGGCAAAACTGGCTTTCAGAAGGATTTGGACTATTTTCTTCCCTTTCTCGAAAACTTGTGCTGCTGTGTTGCCCCATATGATTATGTCATCAATGTACTGCAGGTGTTCTGGAGCCTCACCCTTTTACAGTGCATCCTAGATTGGTTCATGGCAAATGATGGGGCTGTGTTTCCACCCCTGGGGCAGTTGGTTCCAGGGGTGCTGGACACCCCTCCAAGTGAAAGCAAGCTGTGGCCTGCACTCTGCCGCCAAAGGGATCGAGAAAAATGCATTTGCTGTATCCATAGTGACGTACCACTTGACTGCCTTTGACTCCAGTTTGTACTGAAGTTCTAGCACATCTGGCACAGCAGCACTCATTGGTGGCGTGACTTCATTCAGGCCACAATAGTCTGCTGTCAGCCTCCACTCTCCATTAGAGTTTTGCACTGGCCATATGGGACTGTTAAAGGGTGAGCGAGTTCTGCTGTTCACTCCTTGGCTCTCCAGTCAATGAATCAGCTTATGGATGGGAATCAGGAGTCTCATTTGGTGCGATACTGCTGTGAGTGCACTGTTGTGGTAGTCATTGGCACCTGTTGTTCTTCAACCCTCAGCATCCCTACAACAGAAGTGTCCTCCAACAGACTGAGCAAGGTAGACAGCTGTTTAATTTCCTCCAAGGCAACTATGCCAAAAGCCCACCTGTACCCTTTTGTGTCCTTGAAATACCCTCTCCTAAGGCAGTCTGTGCTAAGGATGAACGGAGCCTCTGGGACAGTCACATCCCCCGTTAGGCTCACTTCAGCCTCCATTAGTTAGCTGTTGGCTTTCCATCCCACCTCCTCATGTCTTCTCTGTGGTCATGCAGGTAAAACCACAGGGTGGCCCAAGGTGTATGTACCCTCTATATCCTCTCTCTTTAGCAGCAGAATGCTTACTCCTACAGCTGAGATACTGGTCTATACAAGCAGGGAATTGGATGTATTCTCTTGGAATTGCTGGACCTCCTATTCTCTCCTAATTGCTGGCTCCAGAAGCTGAAGGCTCATGTCCCTTTCCCAACCACCTTGTCAATGACTCCTTCCCTGGACAGAGATCCCAGTTGCTTAGCCTCCCTACCCTCTAATTCCAGGCTACTGGGCCCACTATCCCAGCATCAGAGTAGCCAGGCGACGTGTTGCTTGCAACAACTAAAACATCAGTGTGTTATCAACATTATTCTCATGCTAAATCCAAAACACAGCACTATACTAACTACTAGAAAGATTATCTCAGCTGAAAGCAGGACAATGTACTGCATTTGCTGTTCACAAAACTTAAGCCACAAAACATGCTGCTTAAATTAAACATGCTGCATGCAAAAAATATCAAGTGATACTTTTATTGCACTATAAAAAGTTAGATTTTACATTTAGGGATATTGGTGTCTAAATTTGCAACAGAGACATATGTTGTGGAACGTAATACATTCAGTCCCTGCGCCACATCTTGCTCAGAGCTGGGTGTCCTGTTAAGCATGAGCCAGCAGTGTGCTCTCGTGGCCAAGAAGGCCAATGGTACCCTGGGGTGCATCAAGAAGAGCGTGGCCAGCAGATTGAGAGAGGTTATCTCTACTCTGCCCTAGTAAGGCCACATCTGGAATATTGTNTCTGAGGGTGACGGAGCACTGGGACAGGCTGCCCAGAGAGGCTATGGAGTCTCCTTCTCTGGAGATACTCAAAACCTGCCTGGATGCGATCCTGTGGAACCTGCTGTAGGTGATCCTGCTCTAGCAGGGGGGTTGAACTAGATGATCTCCAGAGATGCCTTCCAACCCCTACCACTCTGTGGCTCTGTGATTCTGTGATGATTTTAATTTTTCACAGTTAAAATGCAGTTAATTTTAATTTCCAGGCTGAGGTAGTCTAGCCTTTACATTTTCACACACAGCATTTTGACTAACGATTACTTTAAATGAGCATTTGGTTCTGTCTAACAGATGAACTGTAGTTCAAAACAGGGCTTTGTGCTTTGTTTTTATTTTAGTTATAGACCTCAATGTATCAGAGAGACAGCTTTGCATCAGTATGGAGGCTTACTCAATTCGGTTGCCACCCCCTGAGGTATAAACCAGTTACATTTCTATGACTGTCTTTGTCTTATTAATCTTTATCTTCTTTTCTGCTAGGTGACTTACAGTTAGCATGATGGGGACAGAAGTGCTTATTTAGGATTGCATTAGGACAGTAATCATTTTCATTGACTATCTGCATCTGTTTTAAGTGTATAACACCATTTTATGCTAGAATGCATATCTGTATTGATGCCTTCTAACAAGCATTGCAAAATTGAGATTCTAGACTAATTAAGAGACCTTTAAAATTGCTAACAATATGGTAGTGAAGTGTCTTTATGACTCTAGATTTCCTTCTAGCAGTGTTTTCTAGAGGGCATTCACTGACTCACTGTAATAAATAGAGTTTTGAGTAACATCTACATGTTACTCAAAAAAGAGTATACTCAAGAGTATACTCAAGAAAGAGTATACTCAAGAAAAGTATACTCAGAGTATACTCAAGAAAGAGTAACTTTCTGTTATAAAGTGCCTGTATATAATTATTCTGTAATCTGCTCTAGTTTTCTATGCATTTTCAAAAGTACTGGAGCAGCCTGGACTGTGCTGCTTGTAAGCATAATTAATAAATTGTTTATGAAATCATGATTGAGGTTGAAAAATTACCATCCTTTGTGACAGCCATGTCACCGTTGTTGAATATGTCTGTACATACAGGGACATATTTGTCAGGCTTGCTGGTTCCTTCCAAAATAAGTATTTCTGATCCAAACTCTTCATTCTTAGAAGAACAGGATTTCTCCTGTCACCTAGCTGGACAGCATAAACATTAAAGCTATCTATAGGAATCCATTTCCAAAATGACACAAAGCAATGATGGAAGCAATTATGATGTGGCTTTGTTATCAGTTTGATCATTTCAATGCTTTTATAGACAAATGGCCACATTTTCTTGTAAGTGAATGAATGCAAACCCTAGTAGCCCATAGAGAGAGAAAATATTTCTCAAATCTCAGTGTTTGATTGGCCCCTACAGCCAAGTATTTTCACATTGTGAAAATGTATGGTGTTTTTTGACTTCTCACAGGGTGAAACTAGACATCCCATTAATTCTATTGCTTTGCACTTGATTAGGCATATGCAGTTACTAGACTGTGAAACATGTATTTCTGATTTGAACCTTAAAAAATGTGCATGGAAATGAGACAGTTCTTAGTTTGAGAAATTCCTTCTGTACTTTTACTTATTAAAGCACTTCAAATAAAGTTTTAAACTTTCTACTTGCATAACTTTTGGAAGCGTAGGCTCTAACATAAGATACCATGCAATTTGATAATGGGAATATCTTCTGAAATAATCAGTCTGTGAGAGCTGATAAAAGAATAATATATAAGCTTCAGTGTATTGTGATACACAATTACTTTTGAAAATTTTTGTTTTGTACTGCTGTAGAAATATTTACAAAGAGCTTTTTTTTTTTTTTTCCTGTTTTAAGCTGGAAGACTTTGATATTTTGGCAAACACCTTACAGCTGTTTGACAGCAATGAAAACACAGTTATTCACCAGCATTCCATATTAAGTAACTGGTGCTATGTTTTGCCAAGGTAGGAGTATGTTTACATTTCAGTAGAAACAAACATTTCCTGGAATGTTTGCCATACAAATGGTGAACTTGATACTAGTGACAAAAACACTTCTGTTTTGCAGTCTGTTTTATATTCACGAATCTTTCTTTTTTACTTTTATGGTCTGAGTGTTATGGAAAATGAAAAATCAGTGAATCAAATTACACATTTAAATATTATTTCAATTTTTATAATCTCTGCTACTTCTGTGATATGAAAGAGCATTATTTTTTCTCATATCATTTTAGCAGAAAGCGTCAATTTAAAGAAAAAAACCCTATTTGCCACAAACTATCTCTATTTTCACCCATGAGTTCCATCATAAAAATTTTTTCCAAGTTTTCTATGCCAAGTTCTTTTCCATAACTCAGGAAATACTGCTGTTGTTCTGTCATAAACTTATGAGCTAAAGGTGTTAGTCCTCAAAACATAAAAATAATCCATAAATACTTTCAAGGCCAAAAATAACATTTACTTCTTTTTTCTCAAAAGTCCAGTATATTTTCAGCTGAGTTTTATGACACTCTTTCTAAGCATCCCTTCTTAACCTTTGCACAGCATGAAAATGGGTCAGATCATAAACATCAGCCACATAATTCCTCCAGAATCTCCTTTCCGTTCATATGAAGAATTTCAGATGCACTGGAAGAATCTAGTAAGAAACAATACACACTGCTTTCTTTTTTCCCTCTCATTTTCTTGTACCTATTGAGTTTGTATTTGTAATACACATTCGTGGTTTGTTTTTTTTTTTTTTTTTCTAAAGTATGGATATATTCTTCCAGAGGATCTTGAAGAGAGAAAAATATACTTCAGTGTTTACTTCAAACCAGTGGGAGAAAGATTCTTTACGTATCCTTTCAGAATATTTTTATTAAATTTCCTTTACTACACTCTTAGCAAAGATCTAAATTTTCATTTTTGAATGTGCCACATTTTCTTCTTCCACAATTTCATTTAAGTTAGTAGAGAATTGTTTCACTAGACAAATTGGGAAAAAATATTTAGTCATGTCTGTTTTTCCTAGTACTGAATAATAATGAGTCAAATAGAACAGTTTACTTCACAGCTTCTGTAAACATGATAATGCCACTCTAAATGGTGATGTAAAAGGAAGAATTAAGTTCCTGTAAAAATATGGCCAACAAAGATTTGTTTTAAAGAGAATTTTTCTGCTAAGAAAGACGAGACTAAGGATTACTTACATTGAGTAATCTCTACTGTTGTAGGGTAGTATGGTATAATCATTTTGAAGTCCTGTAACTTTATACTTCAGTCCCTTAAGAAAGTAAGTGCTTGTGTTCACCTTTGTGAAAAAGCTTTAGATATGTTCATGCTTTCTTCTCAACAAAGATGATACATAATCATAGAAAGATAAAGAAATTTGTTATGTGTCCCTGAACACTTATTCAGGTACCCTTTAAGTTGCATTCGAAGTCAGCCAGTGCAGTATTTCCCTAGAACAGACTCAGAAAGTGTGTTGAACTCTTTTCTTTCTGACATGAAGCGTAGTTTTTCACATATATGTGGATTTCCAGTAAAGATGACAAGTAAAGCACTTTATGCTACACGGGAACTCTCCAGGGCTCCGGTGCGTGTAAGGTTTTTTGATAAACGTACTAATGGCGTGTACTTTGTTCATGGTATGAAGTGGTCTTTACCATATTCAGAACAGAGCATAAAACTATGCTTTTCAAAACAAATAATCAATCATAACTTTTATGTAAATGTGTGATTAAATATTATATTGCTATTTGTGATTGTTATGTTGTTGTTCACATCACAAATACATTAAAAAACTGAACATAATATTAATTAGTTGCTATCAATATTTCCAATTCTATAGACTTTATTTTACAGTTGGATATCCAGAACTTTATCACACCTCTTCCATAATAACAACAACAATAATAATAACGATTATTATTATGACTAAAATTTATTTTTTACAAAAATAAACCAAGAAAAACATAAAGTTCTGTGGACTTAGGCATTTAAAAACACTCAAGATGTAAGATTTAATCCATGGCTGGTGATAGAAAGGAGGCAAGCAATCAAAACTCCTTTAATTTGAGGTTGTGACAAGGTCTGAGACCCAAATTTCTTTAGCAGTAGTATTTGAAAGAAGTAGTGAAGTAATTAATTCTGAACAAAGAATAGTGACAGAAACTGTAGAGATTCTAAAATACTATAATCCCCTTAAGAACACAGTTCCTGTTTATGTCTCTTGAGTGATCAAAGCTAGAATGGCTCCTCTTTGTCATCTGCAGTTTTCATAGACATCCAAACTGTCTTTTGCTCAGAATACAGACGCCCTTAGAAGTCTTAAGAGATGAGGAGCCCTGTCAGTCAAACTCTCTGCAGACCCCCTCAAAAGGGGTAGGCATTACCCAGTTGGAAAGCACTAAAGCGAGATAATGACTGTAATTTAAGTCTTTCCTTCTGAGAAATAAGATATTCCAGCATAGTTTATAAGCAAAGAACTGGAAGGAGGAGACAACAAATCTTCATTTATAGTGACAGCGAAATACTGTTTGAAAATATAGTCCATTCTAATTCAAAACAGGAAAATATATGGTTGTATATTGTGATGTGTATTACATAGATATTCTATAGTGATGCATTAGGTGTCACTGTCAGATTTTTAAATCTAGTTCATTCAATTAAGCAACTCTTGTATTGCAGGAGATAATATCTAAGCATATGAAATTGGCTGGTGAGATGGTTTGTGGAGTATCTCTAACGCAGGCTCCTTTAAGAAAACAGAGTTTGCCTAGAATTCCTTCAACATGCAGTATGGAAAATAGCCACTGGATGGAGCCTTTGCTCAAAGAGCCAGAAGCACACGCTTTTTGGAGTAGCCGTAAGGATACGGGAAAGGTTAGCATTGAAGCAACAGAGAAATCAATGAGTAATAGGCAAATACCAGGAGTACCAGAGTTACCAGTTGTGGAATCGTTAGGCATGCCTGTAAATTCAGCCTTTGAACTCCCCCACAAAAAAGTCAGCAAAATTATACCGATTTTCAAAGGAAAGTTGATGCAAATGAATGGAAAGACCACAAATCAAATGGATGGGAAGAAAAGAGAAAATGCTGAAAGATGCTCACCAATAAAAATTGCGGGTATTTCATCTTCTCTGCTGACTATGTGTAAGTCCAGCATAACTCAGGTTTACAAACCTGTTCAAAATATGTCAGTCAAATATCCTACTCATAGCAGTGTACCTCAGGTAATGAACGCAAAAACATGCACAAAACATGGTATACCTGTATTTCAATGGAAAATGGGGCCTGTTGGACGAATAACTAATTCTGATTTTCCTAGTAACTCAGCTTCAGGTGGGAATTCAAGTGAAGTCAATGACAAAAAGGCAAATTCTCCTTCCTTTCTTAAGAATGTTGGGTCAGTGCTTCAGAAATCAAACATCAGTCTGAGTCTGAATACATATGCGTCTCCTGTTTCCGGTGCAAGAAGGGGAAAAAAGTTTGCAAGTCAAAATAACACACAAGTTCTTGGGAAACAACACCAGTCAGAGAAAGTACACTTGCAGATTTGTAAATTGGACAATGAAATGACAAAATCCAGTTTATCACAGCAACAAAGAAGGAGATCAAATGAAGGAGCAGGGTTAAATATTCATGAATCTGTCTTAAATGATACAGTATGCATCGCCAAAAATGAAGATGAAGCAGCACGCCATTCTAAGAACTCTATCACTAAGACAACCAGTCATCATTCCAAGTCTAACTTTCAACAGGTATGGTGAATAACAGGGCTCATTGTCATTGGTTTTCACAAATTCAGTGTATTCTAAAACAGCTTTAAGCAATAAAGAGCATGACTTTCATCATGTTCTATCATCATTCTCAATATAGTTTTCTAAAGTGTCTACCATATAAGTTAATGTTTCCAGTCACTGCTGCTTTTTTTTTCTGAAAGGGAAGATGATTTATTGTATCGTCTGAGATACACACTTTTTTATTTGGGACTTTTAAGGTGGGGTAATTAGTTTTCCTTTCTTTAAGACAGTTTATCAGTTTATCAAGATTTGTGTGAGGTTAACATGGTGAAATTTTTTGGTGTTCAGTCTACCTTCAGATGCAACCATATTAATCAACTGCTCCTGGAAGGAATCTCAGCCTCCTCAATTGTGTAGTGCTGACTGCAGTGTGTGTAAGGCATTGTTCTGTTAGACAAACATACTTTTGCTAAGACAGGTTTAATTGCAATTTCACTAAAAGCACAAGCTGCAACAGGAAAAATCCCTACTGGGCATAAGGAAAGAAAATCTTCAGAGTGAGAGTGGTTAAGTACTGGAACAAGTTGCACAGAGAGGTTGTAGTGTTGTTATCCTTTCAGAGTCTCACAACATGACTGGAAGAGGCCTAAAACAATGTGCTCTAACTTTGAAGTTAGCTCTGCTTTGAGTAAAAGTTATGATTAGATGACCACTAGAGGTACTTTACAACCTAAATTTTCTGTGATTCTGTCTGCATTTCAATAAAATAAATAGATGAGCTGATTTCAGTGCAGGTTTTATGAGGGTGATATCCTATAGTGGGCACATGGATGAAATGTGTTGTGCTTATCACTTTTTTCACCCATAAAATTTAACTTAGTAGGTTATTTCAATTTTGTGTTATGAGGGCACCTTTTGAGAAGCAGGTCATTTTAACAAGTAGAAAAATACTGTGAGGTTTTTTGCTAATGAAGGTATAAACTTCTATACTTTAAGATGCTTACAGAGAGGGAGTATGCGACATGTGAAACGCTGACCTCAAAACCGACTTCCTCAGTCAAGGAGAGCAACATGGAAGCCTATGTGAAGAAAGGTTGTGCCAGAAAGCGACAGGTAAAACCCCACACGTACACCCCTTAATCCAGTCTACAAAGACCTGAATTAAGGGATAAAAAGGAAACTTAATTTTTTTTTTTCATTTTTGCATGTTCTATTTAAAATGGAGAGACCAAGAAATATTATTGAGACTGCTCTGGATAAAAGTAGCCTTAACCAGGACAAAAATAACCTCAACCATTGGTTATGTTACTGTTACGTCAAGCATGCATTTAAAATGTTTGTCTCCTGCAAAAGATACTAGTAAAATGAAAACATTTAATGATGTTACTTAATGTAAATATGTTTCTGAAGCAGATTTTCTGATTGCACAGAAAACAGTTTTATCCTGCCTGATGTAACTGTGGGCATTCTCAATGGCTCTCCTAGGTGCTTGAATTCAGCAATGTCCTGATGAGCTCCAGAACATTCTGAGTTTTTAAAAGTTATATTCTCTTAATTATTGAATATATTTAAGTTGTTATTGTATTATTAGATGGGGTCAGCAGCAGCAATTAGATAAGTTCCTAATGTGAATTTTTTTTATATATACTTTTTCTCTGGAGGCTGCTCTAATGATAGTAGTGTGTACTTTTAAATTCCTCTTAAAAATATTTTTTCATGATTCTTAAGTATTGCTTCTACCTACCATTGGGCTACACTTCTGTTTCTAAATATCAGTTCTTTAAAACTCAGTGTATCTTCCATCTCCACATTCTCTATGTTTTTACTACCCAGAAATTAGGCCCGCTAGAAGGAACAGGTCCCAAGTCTCCAATGCTCAGTACAACTGTATGTTCTTCCACAGATATGAATCATAGAATCATAGAATCCTTAAGGTTGGAAAAGACCTCTAAGATCATCAAGTGTATATATATATGTATGCATCCTTTCTGCTAATAGCCAGATGAAAATACTGTGCAGTAGCTCTACAGAATAAGCCAGGAGGAAATGTTACATGCACTTAGCTCCCTTTTCACCCAGGTTCCCTTGCCTTTTCTATTTCATTTCAAGCATGACCACTCGAGGCCTCATTACCCATGCTTGGGCTGAAGTGCCTTTGCCTGGTCACATGTTGCAAGCTATAAACTTACCTTGTCAACGTACTCATTAACTGTTGACTAAGAACCTAAGAGTACGTAGCCATATTTCAGATTCTTCCACTTGATTTGCATTTGTTAACATTAAGCTTTATCTGTCGGGTTTTTTTTTTGTTTTGTTACGCTTTTAAAGCCAAATACAAGACAGTTCTGTAACTTTTAATGGTAATTAAAAGAGCGCAGTCTGTGCTATCCGTGCAGTTCAGAAAGGGCCAGCAGAGCAGCCTCAGGGGCCTGCAGCAGGAACACGCTCCTACCCGAGAGCTCAGACTGCAGCAGGGAGAAGAGAAGCTGGTGTGGGAAACACCAGCCCAGCTGCTCTGAGCTGGCCCCATCCAACTGCAGCTGGGAAAGGCCCTTCCAAGGGCCATAACTGAGTCACTAGTTACAGGCCCAGCACTGCAATGCTACTGCGGTAGAGTCAGAAGAAAAGAAAAACAGCAACTAAAAATAACTGTGGTTATAAGAATAACAACCCCAGGGGTCCGAGTACTGAAAGGAGACTTCCATCAAAATACAAATTCAGTGCTGAAGTCCTTTGCCTGCCACTGGGAATGGCTCCACCACACCAGGGTGTGTGAGCATGGAGCTAGCTCTGCAGCTGGGGCAGACTGGTCGAGTAGAGAGCTTGTAGGAGGTCTGGCAGCACTGCTGGGATGGGGAAGGGTCACTACCCTCGCCCAGTAAGGAGTCACAAGTGCCCCACGCAATTCCTCTCCCTCCAGTCAGGCTGTGAGTAGCACAGGCCTGAGCCCTGCAAGCTACTTTTGGGAAGTTTGGACACCAAAAATCATCAGTTGGTTTTGAAAGTCTTGGCTGCCAGCATGTAAAATGGTATTTTCAAAATAGCTCTAGTTTTAATGATTTACTTACTGTATATATAAGCATACTTAAAATTATATTTACGTTCAAAATAAAAACTTGTATTATTTCTCGTATCATTCAACTAAACATTTCACTCAGAAACAACTTTTTAGTTGAGCTGTTAGCTTAGTATTTCTGCTTTGTTTGCATTACTGGTTTTTGCCTTTTTTAAGTTTGGTTTTTGTTTTGTTACCAGAAAGAAGGTTGCTCCAAGTTAAAGAAAGCCAAAAGAAGCAAGCCTTCTATTTAGGAGGTTCTGGAGTTCTGAAAGAAAACTCTGGGTATGCTTATTACAAATTTTAAATATTTTTCTTTATTAAAATAATATCACATCTGTAATAATTTCTGTTCTCTTGGATCATGCTAATGATATCAGCAGTCTCCAAAGGATTCACTTTACTGAACAAATGGCTTACAGAGGAAAATAACGAAGTAACAGAGCTAAGATTCTTGGTTTTATTGTGCACTAGCTTTGGAGTTTTTCTGTGAAACAAGCAACATTAAATACAAAGGCATCTTGTACTTAGTAGAACTTAGTATTTGGCTTAAATTTGTATTTTGATTGGCTTATTTTCTTTCAGACTAAAATAAACTTGGGTTTTGTGCTGCTGACTCATTTGAATCTGAGCTGAACCGTAAACCATTAAAGTGAAGTTGTTATGTTATTTAATACCGTTACATGAAATGGGATGGCTAAATGCTTTTGTGGTCCTAAGATCTAATCCAAGGACAGATGGTCTGTCGTACAAAATGAATAAATTTAGTTTTGTCACCAGATACTTCAAACCACATCATGGGTTGTTGTCGATAATAGTCTTGCAGGATAGAACAAACTTTTCCTTTGAATATTCCTGATACATATAGCATATGAAACCTGCCAGTTTTATTGACCTAATGCCCATCACAAATTATCAGTAGTAAAACATGCAGCAAGGAGTAGCCTATACAGTTAACTGTTTCAGGAATAAATAAAAGTACATTTATTCAAAAGAAAATATTGAAACTGTGTATCTTTTAATCTGACTTTTGGCTTCACCGTGATAACAAGTAGCCAAATGTGCATTTTACCTCAAAGATGCATTTTTTGTCCTTCATTTCTTTGCATGGATAAATTTCCTCCAGTGAACATATAGACATCAGTTTTCTGCTTTCCCTAAAGAAAGTCCATTGTATGGATGGAAGCTTTCCATACAAGGCCTTGATACTCCAGTATTCACATATCATGTTCCCAGGTCTAGCGTTTCATCTCTCCTGCTTCAAGCCAGGCAGTTCAGGCATGGTCCTTCTTCAGAGGTGATCTGTTTTAGTGATTCAGCATGGATATTAGTAGGTCCAAAATCTGACTTTCACTGAGGGCTGATGAACAGAAATGGTGTCTTAGAATGGTCAGAACTTTCCTTTTTTTATTAAATAAAAAAAAAATCAGACTTTTTTTTCTTATTTATGAGTTAGATGCCACAGGATCAGGGTGGTCATGGTAGGCAATGCTTAAACCCTGGAGAGGAAACAATGCTTTCCACAAAGGCTTTAAAATATGAGTTCTAAGAATCCCATTGGTACGGGTTCTTCATTGGTGTTGATGACCTAAAAAGAAAACTAGGGCTAAAATAACTTCTGCTATTGGTTTGGTGCCCACAATTTTGATTATGAAAAGCTTTGCTTTGATTTTCTGCATTATATATTATTACACATGCATTCAGAGTGCATGTTTTCATTTGAACACTTGAGAATTACTTGTAAGTTTTCAAATTTACTGTGTGGCAAGATTTATGGGTGGCAAGGTCTTAGAGTGGAATTCAATGATGTGGTCAGCAGCAAGGACTTGGATCTATAATTCATGACAATAAAAACTTTTTTTTACAATTATCTTGCAAAAAGGGATAGTTTTTATGACTCACATGTGCCAAGTTGCACAACCTCTTAACTTGTCCAGGAAATCACAGCACAATCCTAATTTTCTTCTTTGTTTTCCTGGTGAGTACAGAGGATATGTTAATAAAATCAAGGACATGAAGCAATATGAGAGATGTATTTAACATTTGTTGTACGTTTGATCCTGAATTAAATATTCTCATTAATTCTGTTTTTACCCATACGTAGACAATCCCCCACTCTCTGGGACAGGACTTGGGTTTTTCTTTGGCACAAAAAGAGTAGCTAGATATTAAGCAGGAGTTTGAGACACCCCCCTGTATTTAAGGGTCAGTACTACGCTGAGTACATAACTCTTTTTCAACACCACGCAGATGAAGCAGTGGAACCTCTGAAGATGCTGAGTTGCCCAGCCCGTGGGGTGGGGGCAAGATATCTGGTGCTGAGTGAGCTCTGCAGAGACTGTTGGGTGTGTTTGCCAGATTTCCATTGAATTTAATAGGAGCTTGGACATCTAACACATACATAAATGGCTAAATGTAGCTGGTCTGAGGCTGGAGCTCAAAACTATCCCAAGAGTCAGACTTGAGTATTTATTCCGGTAGCCTTCTTATAGTTTAAATAAAGACCTGCATGATTAGAGTGTTCAGAAGAGGTTTATCGAATCTATTTTTATATATCTAATTTAAAAAAAAAGTTTGAAGTTTATTATTCCATGTTTAGTATTTTATTAACGAAAGTTAACATACCATTTTTCAAGGTCAAAAACTACTGTGAAAGGGAAGTTTGGCTTCTAAGACCAATCAAAAGACCGGAACTTCCAAATGAGAGTATATACTAGTAAAAAATATTTCAAAGAAGGATTTGTATCATTACAAACACTGGTGCTAGGACAGAAATGTTCAAAATAGCAGCGCTGCAGTTCCCAAGCCTTCTCCACTGTCCTGCAGAACTCTTCCTGTTGCTCTGCTCCTGCGCTGCCATATGATACTGACCTTTGTTTTCAGTTGCTAAATTTCATTTAGCAAATGAGAAGCTCCAAATTCATTGCATATAGTAATAATAGTATTATTTTACATGAAAGTAATTGCTGCCATTACCGTAAAGATGTTGTATGAACACAAGATGAAAGCAGGGGATCTACACAACTGGAATTAAGTAAAACCTCTCAGTGGCTTTGTATATAAGGGCTAGAGATGTATTGGACCGGTTGTTCCACAAGGTGGACTGCCCCAAGCCAACATTTAGGATTTTCTTTTCTAATTAGAAGGCTATGGTATGGAAATTTCAACAAAGCCGTCTTTCAAATGCTTTCTTGATGTGAAATATTAGACTACAGGAATACCTTTTAAGATACCATATAAATATAATAGCTTGAGCTGGTTTTATGAAGAAACAAGTTTAACTTAAATTTAAAAATATTTACATGGAAATTTTATGTGGTGAAAAGATTTGGGTTTTCATTGAGAAAAGATTCTGAAAACGTTTAGTCTTTCAATGAAAAAGCAACTTATTTTATGATGGGGGAAAATTAATTTCCTAATCAAATCTAGTATCAGAAATAACCTTTGGATAGTGTACATTACTAGGTTGTTGGTACCTAAATACTTGAGACATACTCCAAAGAATAGATGCTATGGTAACATTAGTGCTCTTATCCTGTGCATTTTTCATTTCTGCAGGATTGTTCCAGGTTAGGGGTAATATAATTTCCTGCGTGGTTCAAAATGCTAAAGAAGAGTTTCTTAAGCTTCTGTCTCTTACTTTCTTGTAGAGTTAAGAATGTGGTTGGGCTACCTCATCTCAGCTGGTTAAGGGTGTGTGAATAGACTCCTGCAATGGAAATACCTTCACCCAGCAGCACAACTGACTGTCATATTTTGAGGGGTTTAAATTTAAAAACCCACACCTAAGAGGAAGGACAAAGCTGTGCATAGTACCATAGATTTATCAAGGAAAGGATTCATTCTTGTTCTGCATAAAAATGCAAACATTTAACTTGAAAGGCCTAAACTTTATAAACAGAATGCAAATACAAATGTGAAAATGCAGCAACTTTTGTTTGCAGATTAACCCTACACTTCTGAGTTGTCTTTTGGTTTCTTTTGTGATCTAAGCTTTTTCTATGCTTTCCTCTGTTCAGGTTCCCAATGGGGTATTATTAACATACTCGAGGATCTCTGAGCTCTGTTGATTTCGCATCATTGGTACCTGTTTCTGGATGAAAACCTGAGGGTTGAATACATGCAGTCAAGGGAATCCATGTATCAACAACTTCTGCAACCCATTTAGGTTAATAAGCCTTGAATTAAAAAAATTAGCTAATTGTTTAGAGTTTTTGAATCACATTATGTCTGTCCTAGTACTTGCTTACACAATCACTCTTGTAAGTTATGTGGAAATCTCAACTCTGTCTTTTTATGATATAATTATATTTAATTCTTTGCTACAATGTCTGGGGGTCTGTTTCATCAGCAAAACATTCCTAAATACCTTCTCGTCAAGTCAAACGGTTAGGAAATAAACTACAATTTTTCTTAGGGGAATAATCTGAGCGCTGGATTTGATTTCAGCTTCTTTAATTCTTATTATAATTTTTAATGAAGTTCCATTTTCCAAAATGATACTGCTGTGTAAAAGATTTCTGTTAGTCTAATTGATAATGTCATTCTTCAGTAATTCATCCACAATATGCATAGTTTCCCTTTGAGTAATTTTATCAGAATAAATGTATCTTTAATAACCTACCTGAAGGTGTAGGTACACATATATACATGTATGTGATTGTTGCCCCATAGCTGCTGGTTTTAAGTGAATATTATCGCGTTACCTGGAAAATGAGAATGAAATGTTACAACGCTAGCTCCTAAACTCAAACGATATACGACTGTAGTTTAATGCTTGCTTTAGACAGACATTTGCAAAACATTTTTCCTGAAGGAACTGGTACAATGGAACTTTATGCACTTTATGAAAACCTTTTTAGGTTTATATTGCTGTAGTTTTATTTTTATTTACCTCATTTTTCAAAGTAGGATTTGCCCTATTACAATGACAACTTTTGTTTTGTTTCCGTTTGATTTGGTTTGTTTGCCTCGAATGGTGACTGTTATAGCTCTAATTTCATGGTGCCAGTGTTTAAAAGTGGGCACTTCAATGCCATGTAATTTTCTCATACATGATACAAAAGATACAAACCAACACATGTGTTACAAAAGTTAGAGCAATATGCTCAGTGAGGAGTCAAATCATATTTACACTTTGTCTGGAAATTAGTATACAAAGCTACTTTTCAAATGCTGTGGTTTAGTTATTCTTTCATAAATTTGACTGTAATTGATCTTTTTCTTGTCTTACAATATGAAAAAGCCTGCAGAGTGTTGCATTTCTCTTACGCTATAAAAATTAGTATTTCATCTGTTCTATTTCCTGTTGTTGCTTTTTAAATGCTGCCGGTTGCCAACATTTGCCTTGCATTATAACAGAAGTAATTGTGCATTATTCTTGCATTTTAAAATGTTTACTTCATTTTGTGTTATCTATTATAATACTCAAAATACAGAAAATGTAATTATTGCAGATCCAATTTCTTCCATTTAAAATAAACTATTGAATTATCCATTTATGCTGAATTGCCGAATACTTTCTAGTCTATGCTGTGGGGGAAGACCCTGTTATTCTACCCCACCCACCCACTCCTTGTAAACATATAGTAAGGTGTCAATAGTGAGTGGAAAGATGCTGGGTGCAGGAGCGATGGTGGAAAAGTCACTGTTGGGGAGGAAGGATTAGTGCTGTGGCTGCCTTCAGAGGACTGGGCAATGCTGAAGGGACCCCCGTTGCCGCCTTATGCCTCGCTCTTTATGCGGAGGGGTTGTGAGAGCCCGTCTCTGTTTCTCCTCTTAATCGGTTCTTACTAATACTCTCTCTTCTGGCAGGTACATGAAGCTGTCAAAGCACAGGAGCCCTCGAGGTCTAGGATCTCTGGAGCCTCCACATGTGATGTCTGCAGGCTTGACTTCTCAGGATTAAAGGAACAGACCCCTCTGCTTGCCCCAAAGTACATAAACGTACATCAAATGTACATAAATGTAAAAGGCTAAAACAATCCCCAGGTGTGAGAGCCTGGTAAGAGGTCAGCTGGCGGAAGATGTCACCTGCCCTTTGACGCCTGCTGGGGTTTCTAGTGTTTTGTGGGGTTTTTCATCAGTTTTCAAGTCATCTCATTTTATGAACCAGATTTCCATTTGCGAAAGCTTTCTTTGGCCACTGTACTGGAGGATTCAGAAAGTATTTGTTGAGTTGAAGTACTCATAATGAGTTTACATTATTTAGGAAATATGCACTTCCAGAGAGTGATGTGTTCTCAAATATTTTCATAAGTTGACAGTGTTTTTTTCCTCCCTCGTCTTCACAGATGTAAGCCAGAGGGACTTCTTACATACTTTAAATTGGCATATACTCAACCGCTCTGTCAAATCTGAACTTAGTAGTTTACAAATTATTTTATCGGTGCTTGAAACCGGAGGGAAACTTGCTGGTTAGTTCTTCTGATGCTGGTGTCACACAAGCTTGTGCTTAATAGTTGGTTTGAAAATAGATTAAGACCCCTGAAAGTACTATGTCACTGTATCACAAAGTAATTTAGGAAATACAGCAATTTAAGGACTCTGCATGCTTATTTGCATCAACATGCTCATCCTAACTCCACAGAGAACCATGACTGAAGAACTGCGACATCTCTTGTACTAGTTGGGGAAAACAGTTCGTCCCAGCCCTGAAGCCGATATGGTGTCCTGCTTCTTCGCAAAACCGCGCAGTTCTGCTGGCCCGCTGACGGCACGGAGCAGCGCAACCTCTCACCTAAAAATTTGCGGCCAGAATGAGCAAGTATGTTTTCCCTGGGATCTGCGCAGAACTTGAGGCAACCTCTGAACAGCTTAATCCCCCCAGGGTAGCATTACAGTCTGGGACAAAGCAGTCCAATATTGCTGGAAAATATGTGAAAATTGTTCCCAAAGAGCTTGTGAGTCCACCAGGAGCACACATAGCTTCTTGCAATGATTTTTTTATCGTTCAAAACAGTGACAACAGATTTCTTGTTAAACCCAATGTGTAAAAGGGGTTTAAGCTTGCTCCAGTGAGAGAAGTTCAAAAGTAGGGAACGCTATACTTTTGGGAACAGATCATAGTTTTATTCCAGTGTGAGAGCAGCACTATATATGTGTAAACACAGACATGTGTATGTGTCGGAGCACGCGTGTGTGTGTGTACACGCACATACATACCTATAGCTAGGTTTCATTACAGATGCTTTAAAAATATGCAGAGTACGTGTAATGTGCAAAACGTTGTTCTAGAAGAGACAGTTCAGACTGGGCAGCAGTGTTTGGTAGCTCCCCGTTGCCAGGTACCAGGGGGTGACGTGTGAGGGATAATTTTCATTTTGTCGTTCTGATTCCCTTGTCCATGGCACAAAACTCCATTTACGTCGCCGGGAACAGGCTGCCAAAGCTTGGCTGGGCTTAACTGTGCTCTCTCTATCAGTATATGAGCTTAATTAAATACTATTAAACCATCAGCTACTACAGTTAGCCAACTATGCCGATGGTTGCAGTTTGCAGCGTGGCTGTGGTATGAAATCCTGAGTGATGCCAACATAGTAGTGACGGTAAATCTTTCACTCTCTTCTCCAAGCCAGGACCATCCTATCGGTCTGCGCACTGCGGGTGTGCCTGGGAGTCAAACTGGTCACCTGGGTAGATGATCCAAAGTTAAACCTGAACATAAATGAACGTAAAGCACGCGATTATCTGCTTTTTGGCTTCCAGTAAAATGCATTTCCCTTAATTACCCATGATATCACAGCACAGATTGTAGCAGGAACAAACAGTCGTCTCGCAAAGCAGCTGGCCGCCTGGCTGGGTTCAACCAGCGAAGAGTACCAGGGAAACCAGCTAAGGCTGCTCAGTGCCGAAGCGCTTTCCAGAATTAAAATAAAAAGGTTTGTTCCACTGCGTGGTGCTAGCAAAAGATACCTCTGCCTGCAGCGCCAAAATGGATGCAGACACCTATTTAACTTCTAATCTTACACTGTTGATTATATTATGCAGTAGAAATACTTTTATTGCAACTGAAGCTGCATGGGCCTGGGATCTTTGAAAGCAGATGAGGCAGCTGAAAGAAAATGTAAGCTCTGCTGGTAAGCGGAAAAAAAATGATAAGTTTTAATTCAAATGATAATGTATATTTTTCAGCCTTCGAAAGAAAAAAAATATCAGAAAATCAACCTATTTCTTTTTCTGCCATTCATATAATGGAAAATAATATGGAAAAAGGAAAACAGACCCTCTGTAAAGCAGGTATCACCCTGCAGCTTACGGTGTGTCGTTTAACATATGTGACCAGTGCTGTAAAGAACTGAAATATGCGTAAATTCAAACATTTGCTAACCAGCAAGAAAGGCTTAAGTAAGACTCGGTTCCATAAGGTTTTATCTCCTGGGATATCAGAGGCTTTGAAACCTGATGAAAGCATTTCATCTCATCTCATGTCAAATCTCCCAGCTCCTTTAGGAATGCCCTCACTGAAATTCCACCCCGACAAAGTGAGCACTTTGCTCTATTGGCCAAACTTGGGTTATTATTTTTCAGTCTTCTAGTACTAATTAGATATTCTGCCGCTGCAGGGTTGGTTTGGGGTGGTTGTTTTTTTTTTAATTTAGAAAGAATAACAATAAAAACCAAATTCTGCACACCAGTGAGAGAGAGTAAATGCATTCCAGTAGTGGAAAACACACAGCTCCCAATACCTGGGCACCCGGCCAGCTCAGCTTGGTATTAAACATACATCTTCATTAATTCTCATTTAGAGATGAATCAATTGATGTTAGCAGCCTGGGCTCAAACAGCGTAAACCAACGTTCAGATGTAAAGGAAAAAACCATCAGTTTGGGGATTTCGCCCATACTGGGAATACTGGATGTGCGTATATCCATTGGCTGTTGGCGTGCCGTGCATCTGCTGAAGTTTGAGGCCCCAGCTGGGTGAGGGATGCTGAACTGTGCTCCCTCACGTCCTGCACTCCCCCAGCAGAGCCAAATCTGCCGGCCTTTGGGTCAGAATGCCGATTTTACCTACTTTCCCAGGCTTTTTCTGAGCTGGAGGGAGCTGGCTGGGTGGGAGTGGGCGAGAAGTTGTGTTAAATCATAAAGACACTCCTTCAGAAAGCTGGTTTGCATGTTTGACATATGACTACGGAAATTAATTTTAAATGAGTCCAAATTAAAAAGCTAAAAGGTACTTACTTTCTGTGTTGTTATTCGGTGATAATAACCCAGCAGGCATTTATCATAACAGTTACGCTGGGAGCTTCAGTGCTCTGAATGCTGTATACATCTTTATGGAGGAAAGTTCTCATCTGCTGGGATCTTTTAAAATTTTAATGTAAGGTTTAGAAGGTGCTATAGAAGAAGGTTGTTTTCTGCTTTGCAACTTCAAATATTTGGGTTTTTCTCTGAACTTCAGTCAAAAAAACCCCTATTTTTATGTTATCATATGGAATTTGTAACCCAAGACGGTGGAGATCTAAAGCAGTTTTATTCGCAAGTTTTATTGGCAACTGGTAAGGAGGACATAGAGTGGAGGATCTTCTAGAAAGTCTCTATAGATCAAGTAGAAAAATAAAGATACACAGAAGGAAAGCTTTTTGGTGAATGGAGCCCGTTCCCCTATACACCGAGGCCGTACCCAAATAGCTGGAATCTCATCTGAACCTATGGGGTTGTGCATCAGTAATGAGTTAACACTGAAAGTATGCATCATTGATTTTTAAGACATCTACTGTTAGAAGAAAACTATCAGACTTTGTGAACAGTGCAGTCAACCTGTCAGGGCTACAGTTTAACACCACAACATTTTTATTTTCATGTCTCCGAAGAGTTGGTATCTGTTTAAGTTATGGCAACACTCATTTATTGTGCAGTTTCACACAGTACCCAGGGGAAATTCGATGCAAAGTTTGGCTCCTTAGATCAACTGCACATGCCTACTACTGCATAATCAGGGCGAGGGTTTTCAGAGTAATTCCGAATAATAACACAGCAGCCTTTTAACGTGGTCATTACCAAAAAAAGAAAAAAAAAGTTTAGCATAGAATGCACCAAGTGGGTTTTTTACATTTTTGTGAACATAGGATAAAATGTTTATGCAGTAACTCACTCTTTAATTAAGACATAATACTTTTTATTATCACTTTTAGATAGAACAGTCACATAAGCTCAGAAGATCTGTAAAAAATTGGAAGTCACACAGCATCGCTGGATAAGACAAGCTGTTCTGACGAGCTTATACACGACCAGACAGGAGACACTTAGCTGGAGGCACAGGCTGCGGATAGGAACAGAGAGCTGGTAAGTATCAAAATTTACAAGTCACCCGATTCCCATCTAGTTCTTTGTACACCTCATCATGTCTCCCCTTATGATTATGGTGGCACTTCTATTAAAGCTAATTAATCAATCACATTGAACTCTGTGTTATTTTTGTCACGCCCCTCTCCCACAAGTTTATGCGTGCTCAGCCCAAAGGCATAGCTCTCTGCCCGCGTCCGAGTGAGGGTCTTCTCACCTCCACCTCACGAGCTACAACGTGCTTGGAACTTCAACGTGAATAATGCGCTTTTGGGAACGCTCTGCAGGGAGTAGTTAATGGGGCTGACTTTCATTCCTAGTGAGTCATGTTTGGGCCAGCAACAATTTTCATACAGTTTAACTCGTTCACTCTTGCTTAATAGGACAGATGTGATTAGATGCATTCAGAATGTCAGAGCCAGGTGTCCTCTGAGAAGGGAACCTAACGAGAATTGAAAGAAGCTTTTTTTCCCATTTTGCTCTTTTGAGATTGAGGTATTTCACTCATAGCCGTACACACTAGATTTCTTTTACCTTTTCCTTCAAAGTTTTATTCTTGGGGGAAAAAGACATTTTGACATAAAATAAGACCATGAGCACAGGTATTCTGCTCACATACTTGCTGGTGTCTTCTTCATCCTTGTCCTTTTTGTATCAGCTTCTGTTGATTCTTGCTTGTGCTTACAATGTGTTGTCTCACGGAGGTACACACTCCCGTCCATGATGATGTTCTGCTGCTCTTTGCCACTTACTGTTTTTCCTCCTGCTCTCTTCCCGAGTGGGTCACCCACAGTCACAGTCCCTCAGGTGTCCCTGCCCCAGGGTGTCTCTGTCCCCACCAGCATCTCCCTGGCCAGCGGTGCCAGCCCAGCCGAGCAGTGCCAGGAGCAGCTTTGCCTGTGGGCAGGTATCTCTGTGGTGGCCAGGCTCCCAGGCAGGATGATATGGCTGCAGCCCTGGTCAGAGAGCCAGACCCTCTCTTCTGTCCCTCAGCCTCCCCCTCACACTCGAACATGGTTCCCTGCTCCCACACGGCTGATCAGCCAGCCACTGAACCCTGATCTCCCCGGCAGCAGCAGGAGAAGCGAGCGGCAGGGCGATGCGGCCTGTGTGTGCCCAATGTTCCCGCACCAGCAGCTGCAGAAGGCGGCTGCCATGCTCCTGTCCTCAGGCTCAGCTCCTATGTCATTTTTGAGCAAGCCACAACCACTTCATACAACATCAAAAAAGATCTTAACAGCAATGGTCTTTGTTTGAATGCAAAACGTTTGCTCCAAGGTGCTGATCTTGCTCAGTACCCAAGCCCTGGCCAGCCGCCTGCCTCCCCTGCCGCCTGACACCCACCCCTCCATTTCCCCATCCCAGGCCTGCAGTGTGTGCCCAGGTTGGTTGATGGTGCTACGTGAGTCGCATGGAGCTGATTCCCTCCTGGGCCAGGCACCAGCTAATTCTGTCAGTGAGCACATGCCAGAAATGTATTTCTGAGCAGCCTGGCGTGCCCCAGAAAGTCAGACAGCATCAGACTGTAAGCCCCACAGTCTTACACTGGTCTGATGTTTTCTTAGTTTCCCAGCCAGAAATCTCTGTCACTAGCCAATGTTTTCTTATCCCCATATTGGTTTCCACACTTGTATCAGCCCAGGCAAAAATACGGGGAGGACCAAGAAGTTTGCAGTTGTCTACTCTTCCAAGATTTGGTTTGGAGGGACCTTTGAGAGAGGGACCTTGAGACTTGTCCTTTGGAGTCATGGCTTTTGCAGGGTGTGAGGGTGAGGGAAGGTGCTGCTGATTTCAGATGGATGATGCTCTTCCTGCACCACCATCTTTCTTCTAGCTCCTACATCCTTTTATACCCAACAATCAGTGATCACTGCCAAGAAGTATATTCCTCCAGCTGTGTATACGGATATCTGGAAAGTGATCTGTGGCATCCCAAGACAGGGTGATGGATGTACCAGCAAAAGCACCCCATCCCTGCCAGAGCTAGCATTGACACAGAAGCCATCTAACCAGAAAGTTTGTGACCACTGTGCCTACTGCATAGCTTGGTTCCCATGAGGCACTACCAGAACTACCCAATGAGTAGGTGTATGGAGGTCATGAAGGCTAAGAAAACAGAGAAGGTGGATCCATGACTGACACTAATGAGTAGCCCTGCACAGTTGCTCTGTTTTCAAGCCTTTACTCTTTCCCTCCTTGCCTTTTTAAAGAGGACATCTTTCAGACTTACGCTTAGTGACACCCCCAATCACAAAATGCCCTCCAGTTGGTTTCCTCAGCCTGTGGATCCTTTCATGGTTTTTTCAGAAAAGCAGATAGCCTTGTTTGTGCTTCTCCTGCCATAGCAAGTCTTGTCACAGCCTTCATGGAGGGCCTGGCTCCACGGTGCCTTCCACAACATCCCACACTGGGCTGGGATTTGACAGGGCATCGAGGCCATTGGAGGGTACTTCTCTGTAGCCCTGTTGCGTAGGTCTGAGCAAAGCATGGGACTGAGGAAAGCAAAGGTGTTTTTAACTGAGGCGATACCAATGGACTTTTGCCTTTGCAACGGAATAAAGTCCTGCATCTGTGCAGGTGCTCAGGGAAACCTGGGGGTGCAAATGTGGATTGCTCCATTCCACGCCAGCTTCTGGCTGCCAGTGGCTGGCGCAGGGAGCTCAGGACTGGGTCGCCTCACCTCCTCCCTTTCTGCGTTAAGTGGCAGTGGCAACAGAAATGTAAGCCAAGCAGAGCCACTGATGTGGGGCCAGAACATTAGTGCCCTGGACGGGTGTAACGCAAACAAGCTGGGAAGGAGCTGCAAGGGCTTGGGGGAGTGGGGTGGGAGAGGCATACCCCATGCTGAGTGTCTGCCAGGATGCCCTAAAGGGCTGTGCTATGGAGACAGGAGTGCTTCAGCCTCAGCTACTCGCACGATTAACCTACCAGAGGGGTGTAGAGGTGGCCTCAGAGATGAATCTTGTAGTTCTTGACCCTGCTAATTAAAAGTGATGGGAGTTTCCATATGTAAGTTTTGGCCCAAAACTATTCTTAGTACTTGGGGAGTACATTTTACAGCTTAGAGTTTGTGATTAAATGGGGAAGTAAGTTCTCATGCCCCTTCATCTCCCATTTATCAGCATGGCTGCGTTGAAACTAAAATAAATGACCTCAGAAAGGAGAATTTTATGTTAGAAAAATATTCTTATAGTATGTATGGGAAGCATGTGAATATTCCTGAAATATGACCAAAACAAAACCCAGATGACTCAAAGGGATTGAAGTAACATTATCTTTCCTTTATTCAACCCAAGCAGAATTTAAATTCGCTGCAGGCAGTCTCTAGAAACAGCACTTAATGCCATGCCAGAATATCCTGCAGGAAAGGTGCAGCACGTTAACGCACGTGGATTGTCTTTGGTTTCCTTTAGCTGTGTGAGAGGGCATAATCGGATAACTGCGCTAATGGTCATTGTGTAATCGATTCATTCACAAGGATTAGGTAAGTGCAGTGTTGTTCTTCCATGGTAGAGAAAAACAACAAGAAGTTAGACCACAGTCTCAATTATTAAAATAAATCTCAGCTAATTTGTTTTGTAGGGGTCTTTGAAACTCGTATTAGAAGAAAGATGACTAACTTTCTAGAGTAGCACTTGGCAGGTTTTGTGGTTTTGGGGTTTTTTTAAAATATTTTTAATTTTCCTGCCCTTGCTCCTGGGCTCTCTGCCTGATTTTACATCTCTGTGGGCTTCAAGGTTGGGGAGTTTACAAAACATTCTTGTGCTTGTCTCAGGTTTACAGTGTGTCCTTATGGACCCATCCCAGTGCAGTGACATTAACCTGGGGAGTGACATTAACAGTTCTCGAATCTGAGGGCACTGTGTAGAAGAAATATTTCTATCAAAGCAGTAAAATACGTGTTAGCACTGAGAGCAAAACTTCCATATGTTTCAGTGGATGTGGACCTAGATTTTTTTTCTTCTTATCTCTGCTGTGTTTTCTGCATTTTTGAGTGACTCCTGTTTATTCAGGGCATCTGAGGCCTCAGTTTCTCTGTCTATCTTGATTTCAGGGTAGAGCTGGCAGAAAAGAAACAGTTTGCTAATGCAAATACTGCTATTGAATGCCAACGTTGGGTCTTTAAGGTTTTTCTCTATGAGTTTTGTTACAGACAGCTGAAGCTTTGAGTTTTATTTTCCTCTCTTTTAGTCAGCCAGACTGCTGGCTGGTATTTCTTTAGAGGTTCCAGTGCTGTTCTGGCCGAATCCTTAGGCAGTGGATTGCTCTAACTTCATAAACAGACACTTGAGATAGATAAGAATGCAGATGTTTGTTATACAAAACAGAAGAACAAATACATAGTTTTTTTGAATCTTGCCGATTCTCAATAATACGTGCCTAGAGAAATATTAAAATAAAACCATATGCTTATATAATGTTCAATGCCCTTTGAAATGCTATATAAACCACAAAATCACTGTGGGCTTATAATTTAAATTCATTTAAATTAATATATTAAAATGTAACACATATATAAAAATATACATACGTATAATGTATAACGACCATCCTTGCAGAGCATTTTACTTGAGTGGACACAGCTTGCCAGTGCCTGACCCTGACTTACCCAAAGCTGTCTACTTCATGAGAAAGACATTGTAAGAATAGATGGCTGGAAGCCAGCATCAGACAGATTTAATTGAGAAACAAGTGAGAGTGATTAGCCATTGGAACAAACTACGAAGGGCTATGCAGGGCTTTCCCTGTCTGGATGTCTTCAGATCAAGAATCAAATCTCACATGGAAGAAATGACCACTCAAACAAACATTTCTGGGTCCTCAGCAAAGGGCAACTGTATGAAAGTCAATGGCCTGTAATCTACAGAAGATTACAATATTTAATGATTCCTTCTGGGCTTAAGTCTGAGTTCAGGGCAAATTAAAATACTGATAACGCAAGTGTGACTTTCTGAACCCTGAATTCCCTTGCAGATCTTTTCCTCCAAGGCTGCCAAACTCCAAACATGCAACTATTGCATGAGTATGGAAATAATTTTGGAAAAGCCTAGTTTTGAAAAGTTGCCAAGAAAATCATGGGCCCACATGTCACAGGAGACTTCCTTAGGTGAAAACTTCTCACAGCAGAGCGAAGCTGTTTCTTACCTGATAGGCCATCAAGGTGCCCAACTAAGAGATGGCTGCCCACCCCTGGCACTCTTTGGTCCTGAAAACCCCTCAGTGACCCCAAATGTCAGACTGAGAGAATTCCTTGACCCGGTCAGTTATTCTAGATCAACATCAAATGTAAATGCTGCCAGTATTTGATCAACTTCATGCTTGACAGCAAGTCCAAGAACACAAAAACTGATCAAACAAACTGACTTGGAAGTCATCACAAGTTCTCCCAAAATACATTTTACACCTAAGCATTGACTCACGTGATAAAATATTTTATCATTTGATAAAACTGAGCTATCAAGGAGGGGTTAAGGTACAAGAACAGGCTATTACATGGAAAACAAATTGTTGCAAGCACTTATTGCATTAGATGTTTGTGGTGATAGAGTCTCCACTGTGGGACCAGCAGACAGACACTGCCCAGGACTGCTCGGGGTGTGCTGCAGCGAGCGCTGGGAGCACATGTAAAATCAGTCAGTATTCAAAGTATGCGTGTGAGCACTGGCACATCTTCCGTCCATACCTAAAAGATGAAGAGCATTCGCAGGAAGAAGAATTCAGTAGCTTTTCTCTTCACAGTAAATTATTGTTAGTGAGATATTAAAAGAGCCGCAGCTCTTTCAACCCATTTTTACGTTTCTCTTGGAAAATGAGCAGACACATGTTTTAATTTCAGGCTAACACTCTAATCACTTGTTTGTTGGTTGTTTTTTTTTTTAATTAGAAAGAAAAAATCATTCCTTTTCTGAGTGGATTCCTGTGATCTAAAGCCACAGTGTGATATTTCCCCAGTTATCAGTATGCAGCTGCTCTCTGTAAATCGCTAACTTCTGAAACACTTTTTCAAACACGCCTGAAATAGAATATTTCATGTGGAAATAAATGATTTTGTGAAACCCTTTTAATTATTTTACTTCAGTGAAAAGATTAAAATTTAAGTCTCTCTTGTTCCACATCCATGTTGTAACTTAAAAGGATATTAAAGAGATTGATTAATCATTTTCACACCAAATACAGAAAAAAGTCTATTTTTTTCCTTTCCCCCCACACAGTCTGAAAGCCATCAAATTCCCCCGCCCACCTACTGTGTGTATGAGTTGAACATTGTCAAGAACAAATTCAGTACTGATCTACCGATTGCCTCTGAACACAATTTCACAGAGCCGTGCCGGCTGCGGTGGGGAACCGCAGGCTTGATTCAACGCCCGCAGAGCCCTTCCTAGTACTCTGGGGATCAAGCACCTCAGAGAAATAAAAAAGGCTCTGAACCTGCAAATACGGCCCATATCTAATTGTGGCTTTAAAAAAAATGTTGTTACTGCCTCAATTTTAGAAAAATTTAACGTCAGTTAACAATAAAAAGCCTGGTGTGTTTCTGGAGGGGAGGACGTACCTGTCTTGAGGGGCTCTTTGGGAGCTGGGTTGGTGAGAAACTAGACTTCAAGATTTGGGTCTTTTTGAGTTCATATTGTCTCGTAGTGCCGTTTGCTCCCAGCGAAGGTACCAAGCCTTCTGCCCTGCTCCCGGGGAAGCTGTCACTGGGAATAAATAAAGCAATGAGGGCTTAAATGTAACCTACTGGGGTACAGCTGCTGAATACCATGCGGCACACTGCAGAGCCATGGAAACCTTGATTGCACTGTGGTTTGCTGTAATTTGCACTTAGTGTTTGTACTACGCATTTTAAATCAGGTGTGCGTTAATGCATCAGTTATCCAGAATGAGCAGCACAGAGTGTGGAGCTTTTTACGTAGACTTTTTTCAGGCTAGCTGATTTTTAATGCGTGTGTTTAGTTGCAACTGAAATTACAGTAATCGAAGTAAAATTATGTACAGAACAGAGTAGGAAGCTTTTACATAAGAATGGACCAAATGATATAACAAGTGCCAAACTGATTTCTAATGCTGGTTCAAATGAAATGTTTCTAAGAATTACTTATGCTTTGGTTTCAGTACTGAAAAATGTGAAGATTTTTTTTTTTATTAAAAATATTTCAAAGCTATTAAAGTCTCTGTTAATGGAGGACATGCCCCTATTTATAAATACTACAAAAAGTGCCACTAAAATTGGGAGTTTGTTTTATGCAGCATAGTGAGCATCATTCACATCCCAAATGCTGTGGGGAGTTTTGCGTCTCAGAGTCCCCTTTTGCTCAAAGTCCCTGGTTCCCAAATGGTGAGTCTGTGCTCCAAAAATCATCGTTTGAGTTGAGGCTTCTACAATGCTGATTTTGCAAAAGGGGGTCTGGAAACTGTGGGATCATACACTTTGAGGCAGCACACAAATTAGGGCTACTCCTAGCTGTGAAAATGCTGGCATCTGCAAGACATCTGCTTGTGCTGAACAGCCACAGAACAACAGATCCTAGACATCAAGTCTAGCAGATAACTTGACCAAAAAAAAAAAAAAAAGAAGCACTAGTCTAGTGCCATTTTTATGTTCCTGTGGGTGTTTCTCAAAATGTACTTTTTTTCCCCTGCAAAATATTTACTTTGATTAATTGGTATTTCTCAGTCTTTAAAAAGTGACTAGAAAAAAATAATCAAAAGCAGCTGGCTGTGGAGGCTTAACACAAGAAATAATACTTGGGCACCGTTGAATCCAGTCCTAAGAAGCACTGAACTTCTCTAGAGCAATTTATCCCTAGAATCTCCTATAATGTCCGGTTGATTGTTGTCTGTTTTCCCTGGCGCTGCTCCATGCCTTCGAGTAACTGATCTCACCAGCTCACCCGGTGGCTGTAACTGTGAACAGATTTCCTGCAAAGTTTTGGGTTTTTCCTGTGCCCCTCAGGTATTCTGGGTTTCCCAACAGAATTAGTTTGGACCCCTCAGCTGGGACTGAACTGATACAAAAAAGGGGTTCTGTTTCCTGGACTCTACACTTGATGGTTTTTTCACCTGATTCTCCATTCGTGCCTGCTGCATATATATATATTTCAACACATTTCATCACCTGCTTTCCTCTGAAACGCTGCCAAATGCCACCTCACCTTTATAGCCTGCAAAGGAAAGGAAACGAACTCGCACCAAACTTGCTCTTGACCCCAGGGAGGCTGACTTCAGTGCCCGAGCTACCCTGTCTACCTTACCTCCAGGCTCTGCAGCCGTAGTGGAGGCATTGCTGCAGCTCCTCTCCTCCCTCCTGAAAGGACTGAAGGAGAGACACACAGAGAGCTCAGTGGAGATCTCACTGCCTGATTTATTATCTTTTTTTCCAGGGCTGCAGACCACAGAGGTGGTTGGTGCTTTAGAGCCGCCAACCCCAGCACTACCTTGGGCTTCAGGGTGCTTCCTTGGGCAGGCAGGATGCCAACCCAGGGTGGTAATGCAAGGCATCCACAGGGCCTGGAGGCTTCGGGCTGAAAACGCTGTTCCAAAGGTCAGGGTTCCCTCGTACCTTTCCTCCAAGTATCTTATGTCCTTCAGCATGTCAGTTCAGGCCAGGCTTAAAAAAATACTTGGGCCAGGGGATGCATATAAGTACTTAGCTGGAGTATCTACCTGCAACGTACCTAGCTCCCTATAGCTGTTAATCCAAATAACAGCCTAGCTACTCCTTTTCCTCTCTAAGAAGCATTACAAATAAGAGTGGTTTGAGATACATGGAACAGCAGCAAAGCCTTGCTTCGTAGAGATATTTCTCAAGGATAAATGCATTAATGTTTGTGGGGTTCTCAGCATCTGTGTCCTGGGGGCAGTAGCAGTGACAGAGGCAACTCAAGCATGGGAAAATACTAAAACATGAAAAAAATCCAAATCAATAGGTTACCCTCGTGTAATTTGGTGGTAGGGTGTTTGTGGAATCTTTTGGAAGTTGACTGTGACTGTGAATCAAGAATCACAGAATGGTTAGGGTTGGAAGGGACCTCAAATACTATCTAGTTCCAACCCTCTGCCATGGGCAGGGACACCCTCCACCAGACCAGGCTGCCCAAAGCCTCATCCAACCTGACCTTGAACACTGCCAGGGAGGGGGCAGCCACAGCTTCTCTGGGCAACCTGTGCCAGTGCCTCACCACCCTCAATTTTCACCACCCTAGAATTTCTTCCTAATATCTCATCTACATCTATCCTCCTTCATCTTAAAGCCATTACCCCTTGTCCTGTCACTACCTGCCCTTGTAAATAGCCCCTCTTCAACTTTCTTGTCTGCCCCCTTCAGGTACTGGAAGGCTGCTATAAGGTCTCCCCGGAGCCTTCTCTTCTCCAGGCTGAACAAGCCCAACTGCCTCAGCCTGTCCTTGTAGGAGAGGTGCTCCAGCCCTCTGATCAACTTCATGGCCCTCCCCCGGACTCTCTCCAGCAGCTCCATGTCTTTCCTGTACTGGGGACCCCAGAGCTGGATGCAGTACTGAAGGTGAGGTCTCACGAGAGCAGAGTAGAGGGAGAGAATCACCTCCCTAGACCTGCAGGTCACTCTTTTAGATAGCCCAGCCTATAACACAACTAACCTGTTGCACAACTATAGGCTAAGTTGTGGTGATAAAGGGGATCTGCCAGGTTGACCCTTGGGGTGTAGGAAATACAGAGGTGACCCTGTGCTTAGTAAGAACTGAGAATGTGAAAACTCCCTTAGGTCATAGGAATGGGGTTTTGAACCACTGAGCCTTGATTAAAGCCTGAAATGTACATTTTTCGTAGGCTTTTCTGGGTTTGTTATTTAAGGAAGGCCAAACCCTCAAGAAATTTGCTGTTAGATGTCGCCTGTGTATTTCTCATTATTAAAAATGAATCTACTTCTCCGCCCTGGGGTAACAAGTAACAAAAATAAAGTAGTGCACAACGAATGCATATGTCAGAGCACAACGTGACTGTGTGATTTCGCTTGCGACGCTAGACGAGACGTTAGTCTGTCACTAGAAAACAGTGCCAGATTGCAGCCAGTGAGGACCTGACTGCTAATTTTCCTCTCCCAATGGACTATATTGTCTTGAAAAGAAGGGTTTTTTTAATGAAAATTCCATTAACATTATTCTCTTTCACTATCGTTAACTGAGAAGGTTCCATTTACTTTATTAAAAAATCATTTTTCAAATAGACTCATTTGGACATTTTCTTGTTCTGATGATGAGAAAATCTCTGAATAATGTGAGAGGAATAAAAATGTGCTGCCTTTTTTTTTCCCCGTAAGAAATATATTGCAAAAGACGCTCACCATCTCCACCAGAACTGTTTTTATGAGAGCGTTTGTGGCTTTCCTGATAGCAGGACTGTTAGATAACTGCTTTGTCCGACTCGGAGTGGCTCTCTGACACGTCCCGCTTGATAACTGATGAGACTGCACAGCCAGCTTTAAATGTTCAGTGCCAGATCCTCAGAGTGTGTAAAAAGGCCCGGCTCCATTAACTTCACTGGAGATGTGTCTATTTACACCAGTTGGCAGAGTGTGAAACGCAGCTATTGTCCGTGGAGGGAAGAGGATATGAAAAGTGGGAGAGGCAGCCACTGACTAATAGATTATATTTGACAACGAAAGAGGAGCAGAATGAAATCTCCATTACTTTTTTCAATGCTTCTATTAAATGCTCTTCCACTAACTAATGGCACAAATCTTCTTTTTCCTCCTACAAGCAGCAGGCTTGTTTTAGCACAGATCACAATTTATAATGTGCTAACGATTTCCGAGTACCTTCTAAGGAAAATCTTAAGGTAACTCTCAGGTATTTGCAGGTTGCAACAAATTTAGACCAAAGATCTTCGAGTATCCATCCCAGATGTTAAAAAGTCAAAATGTTGTTGACAATGGTAATGAAACTGTTCATAGCCAAATTCCTGGGAAGCCCGTGCACCTATGGAAGAGAGTTTGATAGGCTGCTTTGCTGTGGCCACACCATATTCTGGTCCGAGGCACTAAATCCCCTGGGCCCACCATAAATGCAGCAATTCATGTCAGTGATTCCCAGCTGCTTACCTGGCAGATGGCAACATCCCTGATTCTCAGCAACAAGCTGCCTCTCTCTCTAAGCTCACTGATTCAGAGGAGCCAGGTTTGTTTTCCTCTCAGCAGATGCCATTCTCTGTTTCTTCTGCTACGCAGCAAAGAACACGTTGCCGATTAGAAAATAAAGGCTTTTATTGCCTCCTCTCTGCAAATGTGGTAAGGTATGGCAGGGCATACTCTACCTTCATCCTTTCTGGCATTCTAATGAACTCTGTTCTCTGGCAGTCCAAGCTGCCCCCTCCCTGCAATGGAAGTGGAAAGTGAGGCATGACCACCAGTGGCTGCAGGCAGCTGGATGCTATTGCAGGTTCAAGCAGAGCAGGGACCCCAGCCGGAGCTTGTTCCTACCTGGAGACCCATGGGATGCATTCAGTCCTTTCCTTCATCTGATATGGGGCAGATTTATGAAGAATCACTATTTTTGCAGCATTGTAAGGAATCAGTTTCAAGGTCTCCAGTACTGTTTTATTAATGAAAACTAAAATGGTTGAAAACTGTGCTGATTAGAAGATCTTAACAGCCTTTGGCTTAATCTTCAGATCCATTGTAGGTCATGTATAGGAGAATATGCTTTCATACCATCCTAAATTAATGAGACATATTTTATTAGTGACAATGAACTTTTTGTGGTTTATGGTTTACTGAAGAATAGTTTTTAAAATGAGACTTTGTGCTCTCAGGGCGATTTATGTTGGAACGAGAAAGTCTATAAACTGCAGGTGTCTCATTAAATTCTACTAGTGTTTAGAAGAAGCAGCCATGTGTAGAAAGGTTCATCAGGGGCTCCACGATTTGTGTTGCCATGCTCGGTTTTTCCCTAATAGCTACACACTACTTAGCATCCACGCTCTGCCGCTGTGAGCAGAACTCTGCAAAACCAGCCAGTTTCTATTCAGAAGCGAAAGGCACCAAGCCAGCTATTGATTTACAGGCTGACACATATCCCTTTGTAATGACCACGAGAAGGTTTGCTACTTAACTGTTACCTTTCTTCAGGGGTACGCTGAAAATAATTTTCCACCTGATAAACAGAAGCCTGCAGGATGATATTTCTACTGGTTATTTTCATGGAGGGATCTGCAAAGGGTTGCTTTATGCAATAGTACTGGAGAGAGAGAGGGGTTGAGAAAGTTTGTCAGTATTCCCAGTTCTGTTTAAATGGTTTGGCCTGAAGGCAAAGTGAATACATACCCATTTCTTCCCAGCATCAGCATGTGTTTGGAAACAGCAACTTGGCATAACGCTTTTAAAAAAAAAACAACTGAACCAAAACCTGAAAACACCCACCCTTTTATATCTGCCACATATACTATTTCTTTGGGGAGAAAAAGCAATAATATTCAAGCTTCTAACAATAGTTATACATTATTTAGAATCTTGCTCTGTCTTATTCATCTGAACAACTAAAAGGTATTTATTTTCCTATTTCTGCAGAATTTATTTTATTATTTTCTGCTAGTGACATGACAGCTACTTTTAAATATCTTTGTACCTCCAGTGCTTGGCCGGTGTCTTTTTGTCCTTTGCCTTGCAATTGTGCCTGAGATAAAGGAGGAGCGCTGAGGGGTTTTCTCAGCACCAGGTTCTGTTTGGGAAGAGGAACGGAAGTCACGCCAAAGGGCACCAAACTATGGGCCTTGATTCTGATTTTTTGTCATGCTGAGGTCTTGCAGTGGGCATAGATGGTACTGATACCCACCCTTGCCGCTGAAGGTCTTTTACAGAGCATGCCAGAGGGGTCCAAACGTGAATGCAAACTCAGGCATTGTTTGTTACTCCGGCCCTGTCCAGCACCTGGCACAATGAGACCCTTATCCACTTACTCTAATAGAGACAACAGTGTTTAAACTGTGATCACATCGTCCCAGACACTCAGATGGAGAATAAGTCTTGGGATTCAAGAATTTTGCAGAGGATTCATCCTGTTGGCAATGCAACTCTGCAGTTCCTTGGCATTCGTGAAACTCTTGTTTTCCCCATTCCTCAGCTTCCTCAGAGCCCGAGTTGGCTTTGGCTGGGCCAGAGCGTAAATCTGTGCTTCAGTTTAGAGTAGAAGGTGCCTGCAAACAACTGGATGAGGCACTTGTTAGATCGAGACCAAATATGTGCTTTTGGCTCCTTCCCGTAAAGAATATTCACAGTTACAAGAATTTTGAGTAATAACAGTTAAGAAAGACAATTATGTTTCTCTGATTTTGAATCTGTAGTTGACATTTTCAAAAGGCTGCCTGCCGGCAGCCTCGGGGACATGTAGGTCACCTACTCCAACCCCCAGCCCAATGGAGGCCCAATTACACCAGATTTCTCAGGGCTTTATCCTGTCAAGCTTGAATGTCTCAAAGGAAGGAGACTCCACAGCCCCTCTGGGACCCTGTTCCAGTGCTTGACCCTCTTCAGAGTATACAATTTTTTCTTATTACTGAATTAGAATTTCCCATGTTCCTGCTTGCGCCTGTTGCCTCTTGTCCTGCCACCACGAGCTTCTGAGAAGAGTTTGGCTCCACCTTCTTCCCACGTTCCTGTTAGCTGTAGACAGCAGTCACTTCTCACTGCTAAACGTGCCCAGTCCTACCGGCCCCCGCTCACAACAATCCTCCCTATTCCTATGCAACAGAGAGGCTGTATTTTTTTGGTATGGCCTGCATCTTCTAATGAAAAGGCACTGCTAGCTTCTTCTTTTAACAGCACTTCACAGTACCAGAAGTGTCCACAGAGATACATAGAAGCATTACATTGAAAGCCCATACCTATTGATCTGGCATTGCTCCAGCTCTGCTCTGCGCTCCAGCATCACTGCAGCTTGAGAACACGCACTCCCAGCAGCTGGTTTAAATATTTATAGCCATACAGTTGCACACTCCAGCTACCAGACTTTTATCCAAGTGCCCTAGCAGGTGTGTGGGCCTGCGCTGGGATCCCTGTTGCTTCCAGGGATGCCACCCGACCTGGCTGACAGCTTGGTGAGCTCCTGGACTACAAATTAGACACAGCCTTGCTGCGCTTTGCTGTCTGTAGTATGAAAGGATGGAGCCCAACACGTTCTCTCTCTTCCATTACGCTTTCCAGAAACGCTGCCTTATTTTGTAGTGACTATTCAGACAATTCTTATCTGTTTCCCATGTGGAAAAGCAGATAGTATTAAATTGAGCCCCTCAATCTTTTTGCAGTGGGCTGTGTTATGAGAGTAAGCCTTTCTCAGCAAAGTTTGTGTGAGGCTGTCAAAATCCTGGAGCTGTGGGAACGGGCTGAAATCAATAGACAAGAAGCTTCCAATGGTGCCACATTTGTTTTGTTTTCTCTCACTGCCCTTCTTGACATGCGTGCGGCGTTCCTCTGAGGCCCCCGCCTCGGCATGGGAAAGACTGTTGCAGCCCGCGTCAGAGGAGCAGGACGGGGAGAGTTGTAGCGGGACTGGGAAGGGCCCCAGTTAAGAGAGAAACTTCCCTGGGGGACACCGCAGCACTGGGAACAGTGCTGGAGTCTTGTCCTCCGTCACCCTGTGAACATCTATTAGAGAAGTGTCTTTTATTTCCCAGTCAGCTTGCACTCCAGGACTGGGAGAGTGAACGGTCGGCACTCATTGCCTAATGATCGGTGCTATCGGAGGAGAGGCTGACTACAGCCTTCAACCAACAGGTTGGCCCAAGCTATCTGCTCATCGTCCAGATGCAGAAGAGGAGAAGAACTCGTGCCCCCAAGCTCCCTGTCCTGCGCTAGGGCTGAGAGGAGGTGGCTGAGGCACAAGCGGAGCCTCAGCCCCACCAGTGTGCCAGACACCGTCGCTGAGCCAGTGCCACAATCCTTGAGGAGCATCCCTGGATCGCTTCTGAGATGGCGCAGCCATGCGTCACCTTTTCCACAGAGATTTCAGCTAGGGAAAGGAAAAAGCTCTGAGCTATAATGAAACTTACATACATTCACATCTATTAAATGAGCATATTGCTCATGTTACTGCCACCTCTGCCCCTTTAAAATGCAAGGAGCTCCTACTCTCCTGCTGACGTGAACCAAGAGCACACACACAGAAACGCCGGTGAGTTATGGTGGTGTAAATCCAAGCTGAGCCTTGAAACACGCTAATGTCACATGTGAATTCACATAAGTGCGTATGCAAGGAAAACAAACGCAGAAAGAATGAGGTGGGACTGAAGATCTCCGTGCCTGCTATTTAATGTACAGTCCATTTGCAGGCGTTTCAGTCGTGCTTATCACTGCCCCGTGCGGCTCCTGGCTTCATTTCTTCGCTTTTGAGGGATATCTTACTGACATAGCAATGGAAATTCAAGCAGTATACCAGCACTATCCAATGCCTCTGCGGAGATATTTCTTTGGCTAATGTAATACTGTTCACCTGATGTTTTCTAAGAGTTGGGGACTAGAGTGTGACCCAACAAATTTAACTCTTTAATCGCTTAAGAAAGCTCAGTTAAATCAATGGTAAAAATGCAGAATTTGATTAAGCATTCCATTAATTTTTCATTATTTCTCTACACTGTGTGATGTTCATTCATGTTACTAATTACTCTTGCATTTTCCCAATTTGTATGAAATATAACAGGAAAAATAAAAATCCCAGGCATTTGTATTTGTGGACTATTCACGGAGCATTTGTTACGTGAAATTCCAGTTCAACAAACAGATGCACAAGTATCTGTGTGTGCACACACTGCCTTTACTCCACAAACAATTGAGTATGATTACTAAAAGAAAGACCACGGATATAAGGATGTAAAGGTTATTTTCTGTTCCTCTCTGCTCTGGGCCAGATACACGGTTTTGCCAAGAGTCTGTTGTAGTCTTGATCCATATGAAAGCATATCTGAACATAAGTTTGGCAAAGCACTTACTTGTGCATATGTAATCTAGAGTCAGATAGGATAATACTGGTATCGTTCCATTAAAAGCAAAATTCTGAACACTGGAGTAACTACATGGATATTTATTTAGTTATCGTTAGATATTGAGTCCATTAATCAGGCCTTGATTTCATGTAATAAATATTTAGCCACTGATAACTCTGCAAAATTAGAGTGGTGTTTAATAACCCTTGAAAAAGAGGAAAAAATAATTTTTGGAAAGTGTATTTTGCCAGATATTCACTTTCTTGGGATAATGGGAAAAAAACCACTTCCTAAGGACTAAGATACAACCTGAAATGTCTGACACAGAAATGGGAAAGAAGTAATTGGCATACCTGTGACATTTGGAGTAATAAACACGTTCACCTTTTTAATTTTCTTTGAATGGGAAAGGAGCAAAGGGCTTTACACAGATACAAAGGTCAATTATAAATGTACATGGAATATTGGTTAAAACATCTACTTCTAGCCAGAGAACCTCTCCTTTAGAAATAAAAATTAACCTGTTTCCTCACGCAGCTTTGCATGTCGTACCTTTAAGAGAATGAACCCACCCTGAACTCCATGCGGTTTGGTCTTTTCCTGCTGTAGCATGAATCTTGGAGAGATTATAACCAATTTAAGCAGGGTGGGGGATTCTGTTTCTAACTAGCTACAAGCAAACCACTAAGGAACCAGCAAGGGAAAATGAGAGGTATTCACAGCAGTCTCCAGCTTGGATTACATGTATCTTGAAAAGCACTAGCAGCAGATGCTTGTGGAAGTGATTACGCGCTGGATCATATGCACATCCTTCTGGCTGCCGTCACCGCTTAGGCACACTTGCAGTGCAGGAAAAAGCCCCTCCGGTTTACAGAAGGGAAGGAGCCCGCAGTGCATTGCAGAAGGCACCGATAATCACAGAGTTTAAAGGGGCTCAGCAATCGCTCTGCTGCTTCGGGTCCCAAGCGTGCAGGATCTAAACTTTAAACAAACCACAGGATTATGGATCATAGCCTTTCAGGGACTGCAGCATTCTGCCATACTTTAATTTATAGACATAATAACACTTTTATTGAGAAAAGCACTCTCTTCTCCTTTTTTGGTCGACACAGGCTGTTACTAATTACGGCAGTTTTCTGCATTTATGTAAATAGTAGTTCCAAAAGCTTTTGCAAAGTTATTTTATTCTGTCTAGCCTTTAGGCTGCAGACATCATTATGCAGCTCCGCAGTCTACTTGACAGATCCTTAGACACACAGGACAAATGGCTTTGGAGACGCCCGCACTATATCCCCTGTGCTGCTGCTCGTTTTTTATTTTAAAGAACTACAATAGAAGTGTTTGGGATGGGTTTTTTTTCCAATCAATTTATTGACCTTCTCTTATTTTTCAGTACAAGGTCTCTTCTTGGCTTCAGTTCTGAGTTCAGCTGTCCTGGATTTTCACTCTTCCAAGCAACTCGTTCTTTCCCTCTCTACACGTTGCTGCCCTTTTTCTGCTGCTGAAAGCCTAGCAGCCTTCCTCCTGATTTCACTGAGGATCCAGGAAAGTGGCAGCGACTGAGGCTCCTGCAGAGTGACTCTGCTTACTGCTTGCACTCGCTGCAGGTCAGCCCCGGCAGAGGGATTTCATCGCTCATCCGCACTAGGCTTCCGAGAGCATCTGCCGAGATGCCTAATCTGGTTGTATGCTTCCAATGATACTGGTTATGGGGCTTTTCACAGTTGGTTGTCCAGATGTGTAAACTGATATTACAACCACAAGGCTCCGGTGTTGCAGCCTTACACTCATTAAAAGCTGCAATTTATCACTGTCCTGCCCCTTACATACAACAATATGATCTGTTGAAAGACAGGCAACATAGTGTGTGGCTTCTTAATTCTTTCTTCTTTTTTTTTTTTTTAACTACATAAAAAATCAATAGGGCAGCTTGCATCTGTGCTTTTTAACAACAGGGAGAAAAAAAAACTGAGGAGTCTCTAACTCCTTCGAGTTCGTGATCCCGCTTTTCACATGTAGGGAGTGTTTCGTTCAATGTTTCTAATCAAAAGAAAACAAACCCTGCCCTCTCTTCTCCCCCAGTTCCAAAAATCCATTGTTATCTCAAGCGCTGCCTCCAGCAACGTATCTATCTGAATACTCCGGGTGTAGGGGGGTCCGTGAATTCACACTAAGGAGTAATACTCCCAATATGAGACTGTGGCTATAGCAATGGCCTGCTGTTCGGGGTTAGTCACCACCAAGTCAACCTCTAAACACAAGGGAGACCATGTAAATCCTTTGGGACAAAGCGTTTTGCTCTGTTTCACATCACCCTAGTGCAGGAAAGGGTGGTCGGGCACTGGAACGGGTTGCCCAGGGAGGTGGTGGAGTCACAGTCCCT
>VWZZ01000399.1:101028-116407 GCA_013399095.1 Psophia crepitans
CTATTCTATTCTATTCTATTCTATTCTATTCTATTCTATTCTATTCTATTGCTTGCAGAAGTTTTTGCAGAGACACAATGCCAACTGCAGAAAAATCTGCATTTAAGAAGTAGTTCTGTGAAAATCTTGAGCAAAAGGTTGATTTTATCTTTCCTAAAGATCATGAAGCAGACCTCCGACTGGACTCATCTCTTGTAAAACGTGAGAGCAGACGGGCTATTTAGATTATTGCAGACTTAAAGCACATGCTGCCAACCGAGATGCAAAGAAGGAATAAACAATGACTTAATGCCGTTCCTGTTTCACAGGGAGCCATAAAAATGGGAAGAAATTTGCTGAGCAAGGCACTAATGCAGCAAGTGGTAGAAATGAATCAAGAGGTAGTGCCACTTTTATAGGGTGAAAAGGATTCAGGAACAGACTGACCGAGCAAAGCGATGGGGCTGAGATCAATTGAACGGGAACAAACTTCTTGAATTAAGTGGCCATTCCCAGGGCCATCAAATGCTATTAGTGAATCTGTATCAGAGGAGTCATCTTTTACATGGAGGGGATGAGCAGTGTGGAGAATCTTACGTAGTCCATGATTTCGCAAAGCAGCGGTGAACTAGGAAGCAAACAGGGATGTCAGTAGGCAGGTGCTTTGGAGATACCTGAAAGTGAGAGAAGCCAAGCAGAAACCATTGCAGCCCAGGTTAACAGCACAACCAGTACACAGAAATGAACTGGGAAGCAAAGGTGGCTTCAAAGACTATATGTGGACCTCCTCTTTTCGGGATCTGATTGCTGGGGTCAAGTGAAAGTCTCTGTAAAAGATTTTGAGCTTTCATAGAATTTCTCATCTGAATCAGAATAAAAAGTAAACATGACAAAATGCTGAACATACTAACAAGCTTCACTGCATAGGCCAGACAAAACACTGGTTTTTAAGTTGTGATTCATTTTGCTTTTTGTCTTTTTGCTTTGCAAACCTATTCAGTATGAATTAACTAAAATTGAGAAAGTAACTTGCAAATTTTTCCAGACAGAAACTGTCAAAACTGGGTATGTTAGACATCAGCACACAGCAGGACTCTCGTTCAGCCCCTGGCTGTGCCCTCTGAAGTACGTGCCAGCTGGGTATCTCTTCATGCCAGGGCTATTTTTGGAGGGCAGTATGAAAAGGGCTTTGTGGGAAGGGAGCATCAGCCCGTGTGAGCCTGGTTCTCCTTGTCAAACACCTGTATAGATATTTCCACCAAAAAAACATGAGTGTAAAATAGAACAGGCTCAAATAATTGCAGTTGGCACTTGCCTCCTTAAGGTAAATGGCAAGTAAATTGGTGTCTTCACTTTCTTTTCTTTCTGTCCCAGGAAGATAAAGACACGGCTACTCTTTTATTCCTGGTTTGGTCATTGGTACCTGTGCTAAATAAATTGGAATATTCCATTTGCTTCACTGGTAATATTTTTGTCCCATTTCCTAGGTTTGAACGGTTTTCCAAGGTACATGGGGGGGCAGCAAAGAATCAAGCCCTGTGTTCACACAGCGTACCAGATTCTCCTTGTGTCTCCACTCACGGGTGAAGGTGTACCGAAGCCAGCCGGAGCTGGCTGCGTCAGTGATATGCAACCTCGCAGCCCAGCCAAGTACAAATAACCGGCTTGTGTCACTCTTGAGAGGTTTCTGAGGATTATTTGCTGTATCCTGAAAAGAAGAAGTGAAACCTAATTACCTGGGAAAGTGTGGTATGGGGGAAGGAGGTCCCTGCCAGGTGGAGGTGGCTGCAGCCAGGCCCTGGGGGGTTTGGAGAAATCTGTCAAAGGCAGCTTCCCTTCCTAAATCCTGCCAAGGAGAAGGACATTCTGAGCAGAGGGACATTCCACCCACATTTGGCTGCCACCCGGTTGCATTTTGCTATGTTTTTTTCCCACCTATTGTAAAACGGAAACATCACATCCAACAGAAATTTAAATTTAACATTTGTTTGAAATGCAAACCTGAAACTGGGAAGGGGGACCCTGCCCTGGTGGAGCCTAGCACTGCTGCAAAGCACCGAGGGTCTGCATGATGCTTGCTTTTCCCCAGTGTACCCTCTGGGTTGGAGAAGTGGGAAAGAATTGTTGAGACCAGAGAAACAGGAGAACGATAAGGTATGAGACCTTCAGGTTCCCCAGCAGCGTTTGGGGTATACACTGAGTCACTCCTGACCTAGCAAGGATCAGCGCCTTGGGCAGGGAGGACATGTGGGGAGCACAGGAACCCTGCACACAGCGCCAGGCTCTGTAACATCGTTGGCACAGCCGGAGATCTCAGTGCCTTCCCCCCCCAGATCTGCGCGTGTAAGGCGAAGGAGAGTGACCTATCCCCGTGTCGCAGAAGGGTGGCCTTTGTTGTGAGGGAGCGGCGAGAGCGCAAACGTCAGCTGGCAATAACAGGACCACAGGACCTGGAGACAAAAGGCTCCCTCAAGGCAGGATCATGGATGTAACTGCGCGTACGTCATTCCTGACAGGCACTCACTCTTGCCTGTAGTTAAAAATCACAGCTTACGAAGACTGAAGTTTTCCCAAATGACCTGTGCCATATCTCCACTTTTCCATACTATTAGGAAGCCTGTAACAAATGTCTAGCCTGAATTTTCCTTGCTTCCCTTTAAGCTCATTGCTCACCATATCCACCAAGGAAATCTGGATAGGAGAGTTCATTCCTATTTTCTTTTTATCAGCCTCTTTCTGTTTCTCAGGAGTGTTACCGGGCTTCTCTTCAGTCTCTTCTTCCTCAGACTAAATGCCAGTTCATTCAGTCTTACATCATAAATCATGTTTTCACGAAGTGGGCCATATTTTTACTTCATTTTTCATATTTTTCCTTCGTCTCTTTTTCCACATCTTCTCTCTGCCTAATCCTTTATCTGTCCCCAACCTTTTACCATAATCTGATTCTATCCTTAATTATTTTCTCCTCTATCAATTTCACAATCTTGTAACAGGGCTTGTTCTGGAATTGGAGTTTCTTCTTATTCAGCTTTGCCTCCCTGTCTGTCTCCCTGGTTAGAGGAGAAGTGCAGACTGAGCTTTACAGGTCAGGAGCTCTGAAGCTGTAGCTCTGGCTTAGCAGCAGCTTGTCTTCAGCACAGCCCCAGGCAAGGCAGCCGACCTTGCCCTCACTACGAGCTTCTCAAGGGCTTATGTGATTTTTAAAATTATGGTAGTTAATTGCAAGAAATAAGAAAAAAAAAACAACCCTAGCACTAGTCTGAAAATTTGAGCTAGTTTTGAGTAAGCGTCAAGGTTTCCCAAGCAGCTCACATTTTTCTGGTCACAGGCAGTCTTTAACATCACTTTCAAGAACCACTCCAGAAATGGAAAATTTGTGCATAATTAGTGCTCACTTAGACCTCAGGGCTGTCATAAGGCTGAGGGATATAAAGACAGAAGAGATTAGGTGCTGTTACGCATCTCACATCCACAAACCAGTATTGCCAGTCTTAATATTGCAGAGTCCTTCTGAGCTGAAGGCTGTCACAGGCTGTTGGTTTATTTTTGTTTGAGGGGGGGGATGTTAACGTCTTCATGCCAAAAATAGCTCATGGGTCCAGTACTGGGCCTAAATACATGCAATGTCTTCTGAACCCATATGTTCAGATTCTCCAGCCATAGCTTCACACATTTGAACAGCAAAGTTAATGATTTTAAGTTAATCTAGGGATCTTTATTTATGTAACTGATTGCAAAATTACAAATTCTTATTAAAAATTTGCTTTTGTTCATTAAAAAATACCGTGCAAGAAAACTCCAGGTCTGGATATTGTTCCATGGAGTGCAACAGACAGATTGTTGGCATTCCTGGGTAAATCTGCTCTCTGGCAAAGGAGTGCTTCTTATCAAGTGCTCTGATGTTCAAGTGCCTGAGGGCTTGTTCACATGGGAAAATTCAGTGGCATTATTCATACCTCTCCACTGCAGCATCTGAGCACCCACATGGGAACTCAACAAGGGTATAATTATTTTGCTCTAGAAAAGTCCTAAGTACCTTCATATAATCTCTCCCCAGAAAGTTGGCTATGGCACAGGTGATGCAACACACCAGAGAAAATGCGTTTGGGGACATCAGAAAGGATTGCTTTCTGCAAAAGCAGCTCTTCACTCATGTGACAATACCTTGCCCTATTTGAGGTTGTTTTTTCACACAGAACACTGTCCCTACTTTAAAAAAACCCTCATTCTACAGAGAAATTAGAACAAACACCACGCACGTACATATCCGCACCCACCCACCCATTATTTTAATTATTGATATTAATTTTACTGCACTTACACTTTTCTTCTCCGAAGCACCACCCTTACTCTGAGCACAGCACTCAGACAGATGCTATCTGAGCAGTGACTACAGCTCTGGGTAAGCAAACGGTGCGCTGAATGCTGATGGAGAGGGCTAGCCCTAGCTCAGGAAATAGGCAAGAACAGAATCCAGGTAATTTAAAACAATTTCACACTTCAAAGGATATTAACAGGAGGTGCTGCACCTGCAGCCATGAATTGCATTAGCATAGGAGAAAAACAATCCCTGCGCTGTGAATGTAATACAGTGGGTAGGAGGGATGGAGGAGAGCGGGAGAGGGAGAAAACACGAGCTGCCTCGCACACGGTGTCCCTCAGCAGTGGCTGGGATGTGGCCTTTGCAGTCCTGCTGTTTGTGTCTAGTCGGCCCTGCGCAGATCTCGCTGAGTGACCCGAAGCAGGCGGTATAACTCGGAGAGAGACTTCAGAGTCCTCTGGTGCCCGGCGGCGTCCTCGCGCCCCGGCTCGGCACACTCCTGCACGGCCTTCTGCAGCTGCGGCTGCAGGGGGAAGGAAACCAACGGTCCTCTGAGACTTGGGGAAAACCAGCGACGGAATATTTTGTCACAGATTACCTGAGGAAAGGAAAAAGAGCAGATCGTTGTCTTTCAATGGCTACAGCTAACACCTTGCTGCTTCTCTGGGACCGTAGCAAAATGTCGTCTGAATCCAAAATGCCTCCAGCCATTCGGAGAGGAAGGTATAGAACGGCAGCATCCACGAAGGCTGCGCTCTAGCTGAGGCATCCCCCCTTCTCCTCAGCCTGCTCTTGCACTGCTGCGTAACAAGCGGAGAACCGCAGCCATAACCCCCTGCTCCTTACGCGTGGACAGCCACGACTTTCCCGTTAGTGGAGACACTAACACTAACCCCCTGCTCCTGCGTCCTCCACTCTCGTGTCCGAGGATCTGGGCGAACAGCTACGTGAAAACGTGGCAAATAAACACTACTGGATATAACCGTTTGTTTGCATGCTTCAAAGTGGGAATTCTGAATGGACCTGGCACTTCTGTGGCCACGTTTAAAAACCTGACTGTCTTCATCTCACAGTCTTCTAGCACATACCATGCATTTTATAGTCACTGTGATTTTAAAAGAAACGGATGCGTAAAGCAGCTGTGTCTACTCACTTGCAAGTTGTTATTGGCTCTCTGTGCTCCACATTTTCTGATTTTCAGATTGCATTTTGAAAAGCAATCAAAAAAATTACAGTCTTCATCTCCTGTGCAGTTCTGTTCGAGAATGTCTCTCATTTTGGGTTCAAAAAAGGCCATATCCACATCGATGGCCACCACCTGTGGATCAAAACATCATCAGATCATCAGACCATCAGATCTGGCACGGCACAGCCTGCGGGACACGGCTGAGCAAGCATTCTTTGCTGCTTGCTTTTGGAAAAGCTGTGGTGAGACCATCTGCCAGTGGGGAACTGGGATCAAAATGAAAGGCTTTATTTTGCTTAACTGAGCTGCAGTAGTCTTCTGAATACCACTTTTCAAACAAAACCAGCTAATGCTTACTACACCAGGAAAGGGAAAATTATTTGTGGATAATAGGCATCCCTGGGATCAACTGGATTGATTTGCCTTAAACTGGGAATACCCAACTTAGAAGTGGATCTCCTTGTTGCAGCTTATGCAGGTGGCACCTCCACCTTCTAAGTATATGATGGCGCAAAATTATCCACAGGCCACACGGTATCATTTCAGATTCACTGTTCATACTAAACCCTCGACTTTATCAGTGTGGAGAGGAGCAGCGGGATGCTCAGAAGTACCTGGACCTGGCACAGCTCCTGCAAACCTGCCGTTGCATTCAGTGGGTTTGCGCCTCTCCAGCTGCAGAAAGAGATCCCTCAGGTTGCTGACAGTCAGGACTGGCTTTGCCCTGTACTGCTTGCTGTGGTTTGACTCATTTATTTTGCATGGTTCTTGTTCTGCTTGTCCAGAAATACAGCCCATAGCAGAGTCCAGCCAGCAGTTGGTGTGAGCAGAAAAAGCAAGGGCTGAAGGGATCAAGCAGTTTTTTTGCCCCGACACAAGGCTTGCAAAATAGTCAATACGCAGCACAAATTGTCCTGCGAGCTGCTGCCTGTTCTAAGTTTGAAACCATCCTGGGAGTGAAGGGCTATAGTCTCAGTTTCTGCCAGTGTCACTCCACCCATGAATACCTCACTTGAAAAAATCCCAGCAATAAATGGGGACAGAAAGGAAGGCAGTAACGGGATGGCAGCTGCTTGGCATGAGACAACCTCTGGGTGACCACAGTGAACGCAGCCTGCCTGCAGCACCATGGATGCAGCAACCGGCGGGCATTCAGAGCCACGCTTGGTACGTGACAGTCAGGGTCAAATACTCTCCCTTGCAGCAGCTGACGCACATTTGCGTGGAGGGAAACATCTGAGACCTGGGCAAAGCAGAGTTACTCGGTGTCCTAGTTTCGGCTGGGGCTCAAACGCTAGTCTCATGTTTAAGTATTTGGGATTCGACCTCCCAAATAACAGGGGAAGCTGAACTGCGTGGCTGGAGCAGCAGCTGGATCAACCCCAGGAACTAAAGATGTCTGGTCTGGTAGAAGGCCAAATAAACCTTACACAGGCAAACAAAAGAGAAAGGTCTAATCTTCATTTTATTCTACTTCTTTTTCCCTGGGGAAAATCTTAAAGAGATGAAGCACAGCTTAAAAACTCAAGCATTTTTAAACTTCTTGGAGAGCTTGATAATGACGGTGTAGCCTAAGGAATTTCACACGTTTGGACAGGCAATTTTTTTTTCTTTTCTCTTTTTACTTCCTTAAGTTTTCTGCAGTTTTGCTGTTCACTTCTTTCGAGAAAAGACAGTAAAAGCAGTGCAGGGTTTCCCCAGTCCTAGGGTCACTGGGTGCGGCCTCTGCCAGCACTGAGCACCTTCGGAAATCTCATCGATTGCTCCGCTAGGAAAGCCAGCCCTGGTTCCCAAACGCGTGGCTGCCAAAGGGTTCGGTGGTTTCACTGAAGTTCATCTGTTACAAAAATTTGTAGGCATCCAGCCAGACCCTGTGAAGATAGATCTGGGTGACACTCTACCTATAAACAGCTACATTTTGGTGGGGTTTGTTATGATTGTAATTGATGATGAAAGTACCTAAGGAATCACAGGAACGACCCAACTCAGCTCCTGACCTGATTTAAAGTCATGTTTAAGGTGCTGTAATCTTTCTAGTTCTCTCTGAGGTGCTGGTGAAATTGGAAGCTCTCCCAGAGGACGGTATATTCACCCGGACATCCTTCCAATTCTGCCCTCTATGTAGTTCCGTGGCAGCTTAAAATCGCCCTGGGTGATCTAACAGACTGTCATCTCTGCTCTCCGGGCCACAGGAACAGCTTGTGAAGGGCTGGAGGCTCATCCCCACCATTTGAAAATAATCCTCAAAGTAAAACTATGCCACTCCAGGCACATTTCTTTGGGCATTAGCAGTCCCGTTACTGGCATCAGGAACAGCGCTGCTATTACGGGTGTTTGATACTATCCTACACAAAGCACAAGAAACCAGCAAGTGAAAAAACTGCTTAGAACAAACATGAGGGACAAAAAAAGAGGCTGCCTTGCTGTGTCCCTGTTCTGGAACTGGTTGATAAAACCACCCCTAGTTTCTACTTTTCATTCTCCTTCCTTCTTCACCGATCAGAAGCTCTCTCTGCTGCCCAGCCCCCCCGCAGCTTTCTGACTCCGTGTATCTCCTGTCTTCCAGCCCAGTGGGGCAATAACAGATGATGCCAACAGGCTGTAAGTTATGTACAACTGGGAGAGCCATGTGTGAATGGCAATTCATATGTTTTTAAAATTAATTCTCCTAGAAAATACTAAATTAGAGTACTTTCCTATACCAGAAGGTGACTGCTATCTCTTTGGACTCCAGAAGTCATGGAAGAATCCTGGAGAAGCAGGCCTCACCAAAAGGACTCCTAAGGGAAGACACATCCAATAATCTCTCTCTTTTCCCAAATGAAGCCTCTTCTCCTGTAAGCAGGCTGTAAAACAGACGCTCCGGTGTGTGCTCAGCCACACACAGTCACAGCCCTGCGTGACGGAAGAGGATGGGCAGAGCCTGCCTTGAGGAATCCCTGCCGTACCTCACTTCGCCTAAATACTGGTAGGCTGCTTTTAGTTTCCTGCTGCAGCTCCTCACCCGTTCCCTGCTCGGCTGCTGTACTGCACCTGAATAAACAACGGCAGGGGAGGGAAGGGTGAAGGGGAAGCACTCTAATTGCCCTTAATGGTTATATGTTTAGGCAGCGTTTTCCTAGTACTCTGAAGATGCGAGAGTTATATTAACACTCAGTGAGGACTGAAAATAGCATTCAAGTCCCTGAAAGTGCTTTATGTTCACTGAGAGAGCAGAAACTCCCTTGGTGTTGCTGCAAATTGCCAGCCTGGTCCAAACACTTACTGCACAGTGTCTCCAGTCTGTACGCACAACTCCCACCAAAACCAGTGGGTTCTGTCCCCAGAATGAACGCAAGACCCGCTCAGCAATGCCTTGCTGAGCTACATGACTACTTAGAAAACATGCATAGCTATTCAGGTCTCAGTTACAGCTGTATAAAGAAAAATCAAACAGTAACAGTGCCAGGGAGTTTCATGTCACCGTCCTTGGATCGTTTCCAGACCAGATAAGCCGAACACTAAAGCACAAAGATGTACGTGTTTGGGTGTGGGGAGTTCCCCATGTGCCGGGTCAGAGAATTCAGCCTTAGCTTTCAAATTCAAACAGGTTTTCTCTTTCAGCGTCACCAGCAAAAATAGTTGCCGTGACTCAAATTACAGCTTTGTTTAGAGCTTTTGAGATCTCCTTGCCTTCAGGAGGTATCCCTCATCACATCCAAGGGACCTCACTGGTGCCGGTGCCTTTGAGGAGGTGCAACAAATCAGAACTGAGCAGTTCTCCGAACAAGCAGCAGGTTCTAGCTCTCTGAAACATGGCTGCACATATTGAAGATGGAAAGCAGTAGAGAAGTTCCCCTGTCCCTTGTAAATGCATTGGTTTTGCAAAGACTTGGCCAAAAGCTGTACAACGAGGGAAGTATCATTTTGACACAGCCATTTTCAGACTAGAATTTGACCTCGAATAGCTGCAACGCCACCCCAAAGACCCAACTTACCGTGAGATCGTGCCTGATAGCGAAGTTTTCTGGTTTGATGTCACACAGGTGAAGTCGGTGAGAGAAATCATTATCAAAATGCTGCACCATGTCCAGAAAGCTGAGTGCAATGTCAATGATGGCTCTCACCCTGCTTCTGTGGCCAGCAAGGGAGGGACCAACCACATTTTCCAAGGGAAAGAGAGTTTTGTGCCAGGCATGTCCGGCTGTGAGATACTCCACAGCATAAAAGTGTCCACAAGAGCCAATAATTCGTAGCACGTGTTTGCTGAGGTCCTGCAGCAAACTGAAGTAGATATATTCTTCCTGCTGGAGCAAGGACCACATGCTGGCCACCTGTGCTTTCCAACGTGGTCCCTTCTTCTTTGTCCACAGGGGCCCCATGGTATTGTTAGACAGTTCTAGCCCCAGGACGTTTTTGACCTCCAAGGCTACCATCAGCAGAAGCTCTGTTTCAGTAATATCCTGTGTTTCCACCTCCTCTAGCATACTGAGATGCTGGTAGCTGGAGAAGATTTCCTTTTTGGATTTCAGGATGATGGGCTGGCCTCTCCAGTCAGCCTGAATGACCTTCTTACCTCGATCGTAGTAAAGGCAGTGTTTGTACACCAGCTTCTGTGCCACGCACAGGTCCTCACAGAGGTCGCCAGTCAGGGCTCCGCTGCTGTAGTCAAGACACTGGAGTGAAAGGGCAGAATATTGATAACAGAACCGTATGCCCATGGAGCACATAGAAGAAAGGCAAAGAATCAGCAACACTGCTAAGCTTAAGAGGCTTGCAGCCATCGTGGTACCACAAGCACACACCTCCTACAACCGTTGGGTTATTCAATGGTTTTTCAGAAGCCTCTAGAGACCTTTTACTAGGGGAGTCTTGCTTCAAACAGGGATTCTTGGGACGGTAAGGGACAGGGTTTTGGGGAGGCAAGGAAATGGACTAGATGACCTGTTGTTATTCCTAAGTTCTTGCCACATATGACTTCAGTGTGACAAGCTTTGAACACACTTGGCTGCGCTATGTGAGATTCTGGGCCGTAACACTTTAAGGCGCAGGAGATAACTTCCAGTGTAACGCAGGATTTCACTGGAAGGCTCAGGGCAGCATAACTTAGACAGCCCCACTTACACTGCAGGAAGATCCCTAAGCAGCTGGATTGCTGGGACCTTCCACAACCCTGTGTGTTTCAGCCTCGCACGCGGCGTGCCCTGAATGAAGCTGTAAGGATCTCCTTCTGCACTACCAGGAAACACAGAGGTTGTGCTCAGTTCCTCTTAGACCAAGAGCTATGAGAATTTTTAAATATATAAATGCTGTAGGACAAAGTGTCGTTTCCAGTTTTTACATGTACCTATTAGGCGTGACATTTTAGTATGAATTGCTTAAAGAGGTTTGGTTTTGTTGGCTTTTTTTAATTTGAAAAAATTCTGTCTGTGGAAACGTGGGAACTGCTGATTGATAGTTAAGTGGTCACTGCACATTCATACAAGAACTGCAAGGATTCCCTCACCAGTTCTTCCCTCAACCCATAATTGTTTCCATACCATCATTTCCAAAAGTGTAGGCAGTCAATATATTCCTACGGGCATTCAGAAGTGCAGCTGCAGGGACTGCTTTGGGCGAATCAGTAGAGGGGATGCTCAGAGGTCTCTGGTGGAAGGGGAACAGACTGTGGTGGTGCAGAAAGCCAAACATCTGGGAGGCAGCTCGACAGTGTCAGCCTTCTTCATTGCTTTCTGGCATTCGAATCTTCATTTAAACAAGTTGGCAGCTCCCCCTGCATGTGGAGTACTTGCAGCAGCTCCCTGACCCCCACCTCATCTGTGACTTGCTGTTACGCACACAAGGAACACGATCATAAAATTCAAGTGATGTATTCCCCTAGGACAGTCTCTGAAGTGTGCACCAGAGGAATACATTCTGATGCCAGGCAACGTTCAGAGTCCAACCTTAAACAACACACTGGGGAATGGGTGCAGGATGAAGTCCAAAATCCTGAAACAGTGATAAATCGACTAAAACAGCTCACCAAGGGCAGGTCACACAGGCATAAAATTTATGCATACTCTGATGTTCTCACAGCCCAAATGAGAACAGTCAATGCCAGCAAGGAGAGCCAGGTAGGCAAACTGGTATGAATGTCCTGACCCTGAGTCCAGGATGATGTACATGTGTGCGACACATAGGTCTGCATCCACACCCACATCAGGGAGGTGAAGCAGACTCAGTGGGCTGTCCACAAACTTCAGAGCACACAGAATCAATGTTCTTGCTTTTAAAAACCTACTTCTATGAGTGTAATACAAATTTATATTCTCTTTTTAAGTAGGAAATGTAGTTTTCTTAACAGAGGGAGTTTAGCAGTTCTTGCCATCTGGAACTCTAAGAGATTTTAGTGATACAAATGGAAGGAATTTTGGGGGTTTTCTTTGGAGCATGAGTATGGTCACATTTAAAATCATTGCTCTCCTATTGAGAAGACAACAACCTAACTCTGCTTCTGCTACATTAAGAGAATATAGGACTTCCTCCTGCAGTTGGGTCCACATGGGTGAACACTTGCCCCTGTGGCCAATTTTACTGGGGTCCATCAACTTCACTCATAAACAGTCCATATGAATGGATCTCTTGCATCTAAAAAGAACACGTTCCCAGGAGACCTGCAGTCAAACATGTGAACATGCAGCTTATTTTCTTGTGTTGCCATCGCGTCATTCTTAATGGCATCAATAAGAAAAAGCAGTTGTGGAAAAAACAGTCTCACATTCCCAGACATAGGAGATGAGTCATTTTTGAATGTGGCTGCTGTTTAGGACTTCTCTGCTGTTCCACTTGAACCCAAAAATCTTTGATTATTAACCTAGTATCTGACAAGCAGTCTCTGAATCAGATTCTTCTTACACTGAACTTGCACGGTGTTTTGCAAACTGGAATCTGTGAAAGAGAACGTGACCAAGGAGTTCCTGGTCTCACAGAAATGAAACACAGATAAGCCTACCAGAAGTAATATTCTCTGCTGGTCACCAGTGCAAGCAAAAGTTTCAAAAAGGCTTCCTCAAATAAGCAATCAAGAAGTTGGAACAATTTTCAATGTGTCTCTCTCTGCTCACAGAATGTAGTGAGCTGTGAGTCACTCAATGGCTTTAAAAATCTGTTTCCTGTTCATTACAACGTAGACAGTCGACAAAGACCAACTGCACCTTCACATCCTCACTACTCCCTCCTTCCTCCTCCCCATTATTCCAACTTTTTGGTGTTTTGTGTTTTGCCATAAGCACAGTAAGCCTAGCTCCCCAGCCCTCCCACTATAATCCTTATTTTTTCAGCCCCTAGATGATTTTTGTGGTTTTATTCCCTCCCTGTTTCCCCCTCCACCAGCCTCAGAAGCACAGGCATCAGAACTGACGGCTGTTGTCCAGTGCCGCGAAGACAGTCAACGGCCCTTCCCTCATTCTCCTTCCTGAAGACATTTGGAGATTTTTATCAGCCTTTTAGGCACAGTCTGCACTGGTAGTTCATGTTGAAGCAATTATTTGACCCCTATGTTCTTTCCAAAGTCATAGTTTTGCAAGACAGTCTTCCATCCTATTGGCATAGCTTGTACTCCTGTGCTCCCCCGTGTACTAACTTGCATTTCACTGTATTAAAAGGCATTTTGGTGGATTGAAAGCATTTAACCAGGTGATTCAGATAATAATAATAATAATAATAATAATAATAATAATAATAATAATAATAATAATAATAATAATAATAATAATAATAATTTTAAATTTAAATTTAAATTATTTACTAACCCAGGAACCTTTGCACTAACTGCAAACTTTACCATACAGGATTTTATATCGTCATGATGACTGCTGATAAAAAGAAGAATCAATTCCCCAAAGAAATCTTCCAGAAATGGTCCTCCACACTGCCATCCCTGTGTTAATGACCACATTTTGAGATCTGTCGATGAGACAGTTTTAAATCTACCTAATGAGCGCCCTTTGAATGCCACTAAGTGCCAGATTTTTAAAACTAAAATATGAAAGTGATGCTAAGCCAAAAGCCTTACAGAAGAGCAACTATACTACACAAAAACTGCAAACATAGGCATGGTTTAGACTCACTCAACTATTTCTGTTTAAACTTGGCTACATAATTTTTAACATCCTTAGTACACTTATCAAGATAAGTTTTAAAAGTTGGGTTTAAATTCATGTAAAAGTTTAAATTAATGTAAACCCCACTAAGGATTTATAGAAATCTAAACAACTTACTGTTGTACCACCATCACTTTGTGTAGATCAGGCCTGAGACTGAGTCCTGCCTTGTTATCAAGTACTTCTCTTATGCAAATGTGATATTGTGCAAGGTTTTGGAAGGCATCAAAACTAATTAATTTCTCCAGAGAAAACAGAAATTGATCACTATGCTTGAGTGTGTTCAGTGTAAATGAAGATGAGACCAGTGTTAGGAAAGCGTAAGTGGTTTTTTGGATAGTTAAAGTTGGTCTCTGCAGAATGCCCGGTGCTACTTCAGCCTTCCCAGTACATTACGCCCCTGCAGAGACGTACGCTTTACTCAGAAGGAGGAAATAAGCCTTCAGAAATACCACTTGCAAGGGCATACAACCATGCAATTTTCACCCACTTGCTTAAAACAGCTCATCTTATCTCCTAATGAAAATATGACAGATGACTCATAAAATATTTTTTCGTGGAAGTCAAATTTTGCTTAATAAAAGGCGTGAGACTCAAGCTATCGGATTGCTTGTTTCATAGATCAATGGCACTTGCTTTAACCGCGAAACCCATGCTATGCGCAGATGCATAAAGACTTACTTCAGGGCTGGTGAAGGTGAGCTCATTTTCTAATCATTCCACTAGAAGGACAATCCCTTTCTAATGCCATCTGGGAAAACTGGTGCTTACAAATCTTGACCATTGGAGCCTCACCTAAGGAAGGAGATGAGTCCTCACCTACGGAAACAGTGAGCACAGCAATCTCAGCTGCTCCTCCTCTGGAAGGAGGATCTGAAACTGAACTATCACACAGAGATAGAGACAACTTTCCAAGCTTGCACCAGAAACCCAGACCCTGCCTGGGTTTTTGAAGTCATGCCTAATGCTCTCCAAACTAAAGAGCGGCAACAACTCTGTCCATCTGTTTCCTGGCAAGGGTGACGGCAAGGGCCTGGACCTCCCTGAGCTTGGCGGCTCCTTGCACCTCCGTACCTTTGGGCTCTCCCCAGCCACGTAAGGAGTGGGCAGGATTTATTCCTTCAGCTGCAGTCCTGAGCTCAGCTGTACTTCAAGCTGACGGCTGGGGTAAAGAAACTGGATCTCGCTGCCGCTAAAAACATGCTGTCGGGAGCGCTGCCTATCGTTTCTCTTCCTTTATAATGCAGAATTTAGGGAAAATCTACTATCAGTTTTTGCTTGCAGTAATAGATTATTTAATTTCCATTATGATTCCTTCCTTCCCACCTAACCAGTGGCCCTAGAAACACCTTAATTAAGAAACAAAATTAAGCTGAAAGCATTAACCCATGCTGCTCCTCTTCTCAAAGTGTTTCCTACACAACTCTAAACCTGTTTCCTTTTATTTTTCTCTTTGTAAGAGAGATTTTAAGTAATATTCGCAACTCCTTGCTCGAATTTTTACTAACCACATCTTCAATGCCAGCCCCTGCCAGACGTAAAGGGTGCGTTACACCCCACGCCGCATTTCTGAAGGGCGACTTTTGTGCCACCACCTTTTCGGCTACATAAATGAAAAGCACACCCGGAGGAAGGTTTCCCCCCGCTCCGGGGCGTGCGAGATGCCGAGGTGCCCTTGCAAAGCGCCGGGGAAGCGCACCCGCGCCCCACGCCGGAGCCGGCCCGCTGCCCGCACCTGCCCTCGCCCCGGGAAGGGAGGGAGCGGGGGGA
>VWZZ01000399.1:117514-134412 GCA_013399095.1 Psophia crepitans
CGGCCCCGCTGTACCCGCTGCCGCACCGCGTACCGGCTGTACGGGTGCTGGGGGCGACAGGCTGTCCCCTGCCTGCTGGCAGCGAGAGTATCCCTCTGTCCCTCTCTGGGGAGCATCAGCTCCACGCGACAGCCTCTAATGTTAATTAACCTCGTTGATGTTCCCAAGGGGTCAAAGACCCAGATGTGTGTTCCTGTGCGGCACGCAGGATCCCGGCATCCTTTCTCCAGCCCAGGTGCAGATGTTCACTGTCTGTTTAGACCACAGCACACACTTTTTTCTCCCTTGATTCCCGCTTGGTAACATCTCACCGTCACAGTTTTCATTGGGAAAATACATATTCCAATGTAATACATGTATCTGATTGAGGTTTACTGTCAGATATGATGAAAAAGGACCAGATTCATTTTCTTTCCCTCGTATGGATGGTTACCTCAGGCTACTTGCGATTCCATAGCAGGAAGATGAATTGCAGTCAATGAAACGACTCGAGGGGTAAATTATTTACCCAAATGAGTAAGAATAGCAGCATCTGGCCTGTGGATGGAGAAGTGCAGAATAATTCACTCGAGATGCATTTTAATGTGCATCTCGTGTAAGTTGCTCTGGTGCACATTTTGGTAGTAAATTAATTTAATGGGATAAGGGGAAAGTTCACTGTTGGAGATCTGGGTTCAGGGATATATGTTCTGTACCATCATGTCCAGCTTCACGAAAAATAAGTCATTAAAAAGAACGATGTGTCTATTGACATGATGGAATTTTACCTCTCAGAACAGCAAGGGGGTGAGCACAGGTGCAGCAAACTCACTGCTATCACACCTTTTGGGTGGTCAGTACAGTTCTCCCCATCACGGCAGAGCAGGGCTTGAAATACAGTTTCTAAGTAGATGGCAGACTGTGGCAGAAAAGAAAATGGAAAGATGAAAACATTGCAGAACAGATAACAGCTTTCTAGAGACCAGTAGTGGGGACGGGGCGTGCAAGGAAAGCAAAACCACTTTCAGCTCTAAAGAGTCGCAGAGGCAGAACTCTTATCTCTAGCTACATCTTCTATTGTTAGTGTGCTTTGCTTGCTCTCTCTGACATCTCATTTCTTCAGCTGCCTATGGCCACCCTTTTTATATTTGCCTTTTTTTCCCCTGATCCTTCTACTGAGAGGAAGCTTCCACTGGAGGCACTGGTGATACAGTCTGTTTCTTCGGAATGTAACAAGCAAGAAAGTCTGACTGGGCACCTAGGAACTGAAAACTTTTTATCCTATTTCTCAGTCTGACACAGTCTTCCAGACGCTGTCTCTGACCAGGTTTGGGTCTGGAAATTCCAAGAACGGTAAGTAGGGAAGAGCAAGAGGGATTGCTGCTTAGCTGTTCCCGTGCAGGGAGTACCCGCCGGGCTTGCACACTGCCAACCAGCACCAGCTGCTGCCGCCCCCTCGCAGGAAAAACTGCGGATCTGCCATACCGATGTGTCGAACAATCCTGCGTTGGAGGAAGATGTGTCCCACGTGGAAGAGGGACGCAGATGGTGGGGGAAACTCAGGCAGCAGAATATGTCCCTACTGCTTGGTCCTAAGCTGTCTGGGTAATAGTTCAGGCACTACCAAAACTATACATATTTTACACCTTTTTTTTTTTTGAAGTGTGGATTTTGACTTCTCTGTCAGCATTCCCCAAAGGATATGACATATTATTTCACATCCCTGAGATTCTGTGTAAGTGTCATTTGTGTTTTAGCTATAGTTCTGAAAACAAATTTTAATTAGTCCTGACTTTGAGCTAGTAACAAAGTATGGAGACTTCAGGTCTGGTTACGCGTAGTAGCTGAGCCGCTCTAACTGCTACTGAAAGAAACAAGCATGTTCCCTTCCCCTTCTCCATCATCCCCTCCTTGGTTTCCTCTTGGTCTTGCCTGCCCAGTCCAGTACCTCTCCCCAGCGAAAGATGTCTTGCCGCCCAGTGAGTTTTCTCACCTCGCTAACAGGGCAGAGACCCGTAAAGCTGTTCTTTGCTGAGATCATTTTCAGGCAGGTTAGAAAGTCCTGAGGATGCCGCTGGGCACGCCAGCAGAGCATTCGCAGGGAGGCAGGTTGCAGGGCCAGGCGCTGAGGAGGGATGCTGGTGGCAGAACTGCCCCGCTGGCTCAGCTGGATCGCGTGCCTCCACGTTACAGGCGCAATGCGATATTATGGATAAGGTGATCGAAACGGAAACGGCTGCTGAAAGGGCCAGTCCTGTTCCCCTGTTCACCCCAGCCATACGTTTCCACTGCTTCCTCAGCAGCTGGATCGGGGTAGTTAGCCCAGCAGGCAGCACCTCTCGGTTTCTGAGGGCTCTCTTCCTTCCTTCCCAAGGTACCAGCTAAAATTTGCTGGATTTTGAGATGCATAAGGAGCCCGCACCCTTCCCTTTGGTTTGGGAACAGCTGCTACACATAGCACGTGCAATCCTACCTTTACCATACAGGTGTCTGCTGCTTTGAAATTACGGAATAAGAAGAAATCAACTAAGAAAAACCAAAATCTTTGGGAAGACAGAGCTTTATTCCCTGCAAATGCCTCCTGGGTATAACAATAAACAATATTTTAATACAGTTTTAATAATTTTTAATAGTTTCAATAAAAATAAAAGCGCAAGGTGAAAGGAATCTGATTAAGCAAATGCAAGTTTCATGACACTCACACCAGACTGTGTGATTTTGATACAGCATTCAGACAGGGGAAAGGGTTTGTATGAAGTTGTTCAGTCTCTGAGCTTTCAAGTATCCCACTGACTTTAGTGAGAGTGAAAAGTTGGACAATTCTGGTAAATACACATATGTGTGTACACGTACCGTCTCGTATGTACCTGTATACATACACACATACACACAGACGTCTTCAGGACTGATCAAGAATTGACCCAGAAAGCTTGGATTCAGTAAAAGGCAAAAGCCTGGGTGCTCTGGGATCGGGGTGGTTAGCCTTTAGGAACAGTCTGTTGCTAGATGCAAAACTCAAAGCTAGTTTTAGATTTCCCTAAACTTCAAGGCTCTTCAGACTAGCAGAGTTAATTCTAGTCCATCCTCTGCAAAACATGTATCTAAGTGTCTTTCTGTTCCATAGCAATTCTTCCTTGGAGAACAGAAAAAAAAGCAACTCTGCAGCAGAGAAACTTTGCTTCCTGTGTATATTAAAACGTGAGTATTTCACGTTGCATTCCTGTATTCCTAAAGGAAGCTATATTCCTTTTCTCATGTATTCTCCTAGCCGAAACCAGGACACTGAGAATTAAGCTGGAGGGAAATTAATCAGTATAAATTAAATTAAAGCAAGTGGCATCAAGGGCAGTAAAAATACTGGACTAACTGTATCGGTTCCTACCCAATTTAATCGCTGCAACATCGGAATTACTGTTTAGACCACGATGACAACATCAAGCTGGTCTCCTCTTCATCACCGTGTGGGGAACATCACAAAATTGCACATCACTGGTGACTGTTCAGAGCTGGAATAACCACAGGCTTCAGAATCCAGGAGCGAGATGCCTTAGCACGACCAGGTGGAGGAGCCTGGCATGGTGTCGACCTGTGCTGTCTACCTACGTGTGGGCTCAGGAGCTCCTCAAGCCAGGACCGTGAGGCGTCCTCAGCCCGCGGAGCTGCTGAGCCCACACGTTTCTCTTTGCCTTCAGACACAAGCTGCGTTACACAGGCCTGAGTTGTATTAGGCTGTTAGTCCTTATTTTCCTAATTACTTAATTCTTTATGAGAGTTTAAAATAAAAAAATAAATCAGTCATTAAGAGCTGCCTTGGCACTCAAGTTAATGAAATGTAAAACTGGTTCATTAGGAATTATTGTTGTGTTTGATGGATTTCCTCACCTTCTGTCATTAGCACTCCGTTGTCTGTGGAAATGGGTACGCTTCTGTTAGTCTGTCACAGGGCACAAACGAATCCCCTATTTTCCTGCTAGAAGCTCAGGAAAGTTTCAAGTGCTACTCAAATCTACCTTGAAAATGTATTTTAACATATAAATATTTCTTTCTGATTTCCTGTGGCGAAGCTGAGTTACTGAAAAACATCACACGGTTTGACATACGTTTGAACATGTCCTTTAGGCAGCGAAATTCCCCTGCAGAGTACTGAGTCCACCAGAGGAATCCAAATGGATTTTCTCATCTATGCCATTAATCAAAAAGAATATGTTGCTAACTACTCACAGAAGTTTTACTGCATCGGCGTGCAGCGAGTTTATTGGGTCACATTGCAAACCAGAAGCAGAAAAATCGCACAACATAAAATACAGAGTATAGCTTTGTGGATGAGGGAAAAGCCTGGAGAAATTCACTGATTTAAACAAGGGAAAGTGTTTAGACAGGAAAAGTTTTCCCGTGCATATATAGAATAAAGAATTTGTAATATTTTTTGTCCTGTTTGCTTTTTACTTTCGGCAGATATTTCTTAGGCATAGTTGCCCACGAAAGCCAAAGATATTTATTTCCTTCTCCTCTTTTACCACTTTCTAGATTCCACACCACAAATTTTAACTGTCCTGCTCTTCTCATATATCCCCTTCCAGTTAATCTCTTCATCAACCTCACGCCAACTTTTCCCTTTCATTTGGAAACAGTATCATCTGGAGAAGCCAGTGAGATACCTTGGCAACGACTGCGGCAGATTGCAGTTTGCATCTAATTCTTTGGATTAGATGGAGTAATCAAGATGTAAAATATTTTTGTCTACATATCAAAAATGATGCTCGAGACAGCATCACCTGTTGCTTCTCTGCTACATTCTTTGTCTATTTGTGCTACCAGTCACCGACAGGAAAAGGTAGCTTAATTAGCTGTAAGATAAAGCTTAATTAGTTTGTAAAGCAGAATTTTAAGCAGAATTGTCTTTGCCTGATATTGGAGTCAGGGGATTGGAGTCAGTGACTTGAGAACAATTTTTCTGCCCTAAGAGGATGCTCTCCAGTGGACTCTGCTGCTGTGTGGCGTGTTGTGTGTCTGTCCACACTCTGTGAAAGGAAGAAATGTCTCTCCGCAGTGTGTGAAAAGGAGAACAAAGAAAGGAAAATGCTGCAATCCCTTTCCAGTCTTTCTATATGCAGCTTCTATTCTTTGCACCAAGTTCAGGCCAAGTGATCTCATTATACCAATACTGAATCTGGCTCTTTGCAGCCTCCCTTTATGAGAGTCTGAAGCAATTCCAGAAATATTTTGAAGTTGCACTAAGGTTATGAAGAAAGAAAAAACCCACACCATCTCATAAGTGACTTCTCTGTGGCCTGTTACATTGTGCTGTTATTTACAGGAGTGATCTGAAGTCATTTTAACAGGCAGATTATTTTACACAATACACATGGCATTCACAGGGCTGTGATCATTTAGACATGTGGTAGCTCAAGAGTAAGAGAGTTGAGTGACAGCTTTTCTAATTCAATGACTAGATTACACATATTGATTAAGAAGAAGTTTCCAAGGCCTTGAGAGTGTCAGAAAAGTTACCACGTTGTCATATAGATTAAAATCAGTGCAGCTTTATGGCTGCAGACTCTCTGGAATTAGTTTATGTTAGGAATTTGCACCAGGCTGATTTTAGATTTGTTTCACTGGCAAGAGCGATCTAAGGTAGCACAGGCCCACCCGCCTGCACCTTGCTGTGCCACAGCATTTGAAACGCAGCCCAGATGTCTGCAGAGGTCTGCATGCTCTCTGGTACTAGGAGAGAAATGGAAAGCAAGTAACTCATTCTTGGAGGTGGAAAAAAGCATCGTTGCTGTAGGCACAAGTGACCACCACGTGGATACTTCTGATATTGCACATGAAAGGTTTTGTAAACTATAAATAGACCTTCCAGAGAGAGCCTGTGCTGCTTTTCTCCATTCACATAAGCTAATCTGAATTTATAGCGGTTTTCTGAAGGAAAAAGGAAAAAGGAAAAGGAAAAGGAAGAGGAAGAGGAAGAGGAAGAGGAAGAGGAAGAGGAAGAGGAAGAGGAAGAGGAAGAGGAAGAGGAAGAGGAAGAGGAAGAGGAAGAGGAAGAGGAAGAGGAAGAGGAAGAGGAAGAGGAAGAGGAAGAGGAAGAGGAAGAGGAAGAGGAAGAGGAAGAGGAAGAGGAAGAGGAAGAGGAAGAGGAAGAGGAAGAGGAAGAGGAAGAGGAAGAGGAAGAGGAAGAGGAAGAGGAAGAGGAAGAGGAAGAGGAAGAGGAAGAGGAAGAGGAAGAGGAAGAGGAAGAGGAAGAGGAAGAGAAAGAGAAAGAGGAAAAGAAAAAGAAAAAGATTTAGCAAGATCATAGATGACTTTCAGCATACGTTCTATACAACTTAATTACTTCCACTTGTTTCCTAGAAGCTGTTCTTTGCAGTTTCTTTGTGAACGATGAATGGCTGGGCATGGAGCAAACTGCAAAATGATCCATTAGTGAAATTCAATTTTCTATCAGTCTTTGCAAGTAATTAGCTTTTCTTTAGGTAATGTGTTGTGAGTTTGCACACATCTGGTGTCGCATGGCATTTGTTTAGGGAAGAGCAGACACTTTAGTTTGCTGTACTGCTTACAACGAACAGCTTATGATGACACCAAGGTCAAAGACCCGTTAATGCGAGTGACTCCCCTGTGTTACTCCTGAGCAAGGAATCTGCGTGTGGGATCCTGCCCAGCTGCCCGAGCAGCAGCAGCACCACTGCCGTATGAGGTTCCTCCTGTCACACAGAAGAATCCTCCAGGAACCTGCGTGGTTCTGGTGGCCAGGCCTATTTCTGAGGGGGTCCTTGCTACACAGGTATCAATACCCAAAGTAATAAACAAGGAATGCCACGGCGCTACTCTCCTTCGAGCAGAGCCGTCTGTGGCTGGGAAGACTCAGAAGTGGATTTCCACAGCTTCTTCCACAGGCACAGTCTTTGTACCCTGTTTGGAATGCACTTCCTCACACAAGAAGAACAGGCAGAGAGGAGAACTTACTTCTCATCAAGGCCAAGCTGGTACGCACGGTTTACTCCATAGATGGGGCTTTCAGGAGATGCAACATTTCTCTCCACCTCTTCCTATGCTGTTTTAAAATCTGGCAATCAAGCTCTTCCTACCAGGCCACTTTTTTTTTTTTGTGTGAGCTGTCTTTTGATGAGGAACTAAGTTGGCGGGGAAATACTTCATAAGACAATAACGTATCTTTTGAACAAACTTGTTACGGGCCTGAGCCAATGGTCACTGCGGCTAGTGGGAGTCATCCCACAGTTTTCAGTTGGCTTTGGCAGTGTAAGTATCTTGCAGCTTTAAGGATGTGTGATTACAAAAATGCCCACTTAAATTAGCTACCCAGTTGTCCCTATCCATACTTGTGCAATGGGTAATCAAAATGTTGTCCTTTTTCTCAGAAGCAGAACTTCATAAAAGCTTGAAAAATGCCTTTGTGTAATGAAGCTTTTGCTCTAGAACTCCTTATAATTCAGCTGACATTACTTTTCCTATTCCTTTCTGAAGTGACAGTCATCCTTTTCCTGCCTTTCATTTTCCATAATTTTTCTTCCCTACTTACTTTTTTCCTTTTCTCTCCCTATTCTTCAATGATTTGCCCCTTCTATCCTTCTCAGCTCTTAATTATCCACCACCAACAGCATCTGTCAGCTATCTCTGTCCTCAGAGTACTTTGTGTGTCGGAGAAGGAAGTCTCCCTTCCACATCCTTAGCAAGAGGCTTCTTCTGAAAAGAAGAGAGGCCTTAATTCTGACCCAATGTCAGTGGAATTCTTTTGATCTACACTTAAGGTGCATAAAACGAGGACTACACAGACATGCCATTACTTGACAGTGTTTAATATTCCTTGCTTTCACGACTCCCTGTTTCCTGCATATGACCAAATGGTGCTTTCAGCCCATGCTGTACAGACGCACACACATAGGTTCTTACCAAACAAACTCATAGCAAGCCTCCCAAAATGAAAAACAAGCATTGCATTATTCTGGATGCGATCCTCAATCTGGGGAGAGGGGAGATCCACCAAAGGATGGGGAAAGGAACCATGGCAAAACCACGACAGACACTGAAGAGCAGTCCTGCAGAGCTGCAGCTCTGGAGGAAAATTCCAGCTGGGGAAGCACTTAAGCTCCATTTCCTTGAGGAGAGCATGCAGTGCTGGCCAAGTCTCTTTAATATTTCTCTTTCACTTTGGCAAATCAACAACTTACGAAAGACCGAAATAAAGTCTCGCAGCACTCCAGGATATATTCAAGAAGAAATTGAAAATGACACCTACTCACGCACACGGCATGTTCCATGCGCTTTCAGCATGGATAAAATGGGCATGGTGTTGGGATGAAATACAGGGTAGTTGAGATTAAGTTGCAAACGGGGTACAGGTTTTTGGCATTTGGGCTCTGTGGTCATTCCAAAGAAAACTTCTGAACCGAAGGAATCTCCATTTGCGGTCAGATCGCATCTAGCCAGGCTATTGACCCTTCGCTTGCCTGTCTGTTACACTTGCTTGTTACATGACACACATCCCACCGTTCCTATTCGAGCCTTTGCCTTGTTATATTAATGCAGAGTACCAGGGCAAGTGGGCAGAAGCAGAGTGCTTCGATGACTCTTAAGCAGAGGGACAGACATTGAACAGAAGGACGTAGGTGCATTTTTTACTCCTTTTAGAGCGCTGGCACAGCTGGCCTAACACTTCAGCAAACAAGGAATCAGGTGGCATGCCCATTCAATGACTTTCCAAGATATGTTGGCTCTGCAGTTTGCGAGTCAGTCCTCCAAGGTGTTGGGGAAGAGCAATTTACTAACAGCCTCTTCCACTGCTCTTTCATTTATTTCTCAGAATCAGAAGAGGGAACAGTACCTGCCCTCTCTGAGCCTAAGATCCCCAAAATAGAAAGACTGCCTGTTTCTGGGCAACGTTAGGGCAGTGCAGTGGGGAGCGTGCTGCCAAAAGCGCATTAATATTTGGTCAATCTGCACATTAAAGTTAAGAGAGTTTCTTTCTGCCTGGCTCTCTGCCACTCTTTCTCTAATTAGAGACAGTCTCTCCAGCTCTCTAGACAGGTTAGCCAGACCTCAGGTTTACTTTGGGTTCCCAACAGCTACATTTCTGACATGCTGCTACTGCATCCTGACAAGAGGACACAGAAAACACAGACTGCGATATACTGTACAGACTCAGCAAAACAGCACTTACAGGGATGGGCAAAGCACCTTGTATAAAGCCAGGAAAAAAGGAGTGAAGAGTCATCCAGCAGTGCACAGCAGGACCCTTACATTCTACTTTGTGCTCTGACAGGTCGCAGATAAATATAGTGCCTAAGATGAGAGACTTAACATCTATGGTGTCCTGAATAGCTGCTTCGTTAAGCAGCTAGTGACTGCTGAAGGCTTAGAGTAAACAGGTTTTGGTTCTTTGTGAAGACACTGGAGGATCTGAAGTTGCAACAAGCAACCTGAGTGTGGTTTTTAACAGGAAAGTTACCTCCTTATTGATATAGAGGCTACCAGAGTTGCAGAAAGGTTTGATGCATCAATCACTGAGCGAAGAGGCTGGGGGACAGGAAGAGGTTTGTAGGAACCAGTGAGAAAGGAGAAGTACCCCATATGGCACTGGTGCCCCATTGTGCAAGGACGGGAAGAAAGATCATAGGACCGGGACTCCAGCTTTTGATTCAGTTCTTGTTTCCATTGCAGCATTCCTCTGGGTCCACATCTTTGTCCACAACAGCAAAAGCTGGATGTAGTCCAATCCTGCTGGAGTCTGCCAAGTCCAGTGCAGGGACATGGCACACTCCAACAGGACTCTGACCAGAGACTTGGGCACACAGGCACCCCACGCTATGTTCTCTCATGTAAACATCAACACTTGCTACACAGATCAAGTGTAATCTGCCCTGTATTTTGATTAATTACCTATTAAAAAAGAAAACGGGATTTTTTGTTGTTGTTGTTGCAGGAAGTTTGTGAGGATCAAAAGCATTAATTATGGCATACATGCATATATAGATTAGGAAGGCCATCTGCATACCCAAAGACTCAGCACTTTACAGTTACATGCATCACATAGCAGCCCTGCTTTTTTGGAGGCCAGAGCAAGGTTACTTCTGGAGCCATAGTGCTGACTGGAAAAGCAGGACAGTAAATGATACTTTGATTTGTCTTAGTTTAGTGCTATTCCTCTAAATGAGTTTGGCCTCTGAGGCCACATTCTTCCTATCACTTGGTTTTGAAAAGCCAGAGGTAATAGGTGAGGCTCACATTGCTGCAATGTCAACAGCAAGGCAACTTCCAGATGTAAGCAGCTCTGCTCACCTTTAGTCAACAAAGTCAAGCCTGGCAGAAGTGGGTGTAATTCCATCATTGGATTTGGCCCATAAACTTTATCTCCTTCTGCTGGGTACAACACAAATAGTAGCCTGCTCTCCTACCAAGGAAGATTTCATACTTCGCCAAAAATAGATGTTGTGATCAGAAGGCAGAGAGAGAAGTCACCCAGAAAGCATAGTCATCTTTTGATTGACGAACAGCTAGCAGAGCAAGAACCAAGCTTAGTTATACAGGCCTCCATCCTGCAACAAGGTTCTTCATGGAAAAGTAAACTGCTTCCACATCCCTTATTTCAGAACTGTGGCCATCACGAGTAGAGAATCTGTCTAAAATAATGGGGAAGAAAAGTGAAGCCTTTAACGCAAAGAATGATGTTCTGGGATAAATCCATCATTAAAACTGAGAGAGGAAAAATCTGTCAAAGGAAAATTACCATCCTGAAAACTCCTGGGAAGAATTTTATCCGAAGTCTGGTAACAAGAGGCGTTTTTCCTGAAGCTTCTAAATGCCAGAACATCTTCTCCGTGCCTCGGACATCTTCTAGTGCTAACGGTTAGAAAAGATGAAACGATCCAGTGTCACTGATTTCAGATGACATCCAGACAGACACTGAAAGACTGAAAAATAAGACCCAAAGAGACCTCACCGGCTCATTTAATCCATCCCCACACCCAAGACAGGCTTAATTAAACCTATGCTATGCTGATGGTTTCTTGTCTAATTTGGAGGTTAGAGGTGGGAGAGGCTTGAGAGGTGGGCCCCAAAGAACTGCATGAAGTTCAACAAGGCGAAGTGCAAGGTCCTGCACATGAGTCAGCACAATCCCAAGCACAACTACAGGCTGGGCAGAGAATGGATCGAGAGCAGCCCTGAGGAGAAGGACTTTGGGGTGCTGGTGAATGAGAAGTTCAGTGTTAGCCAGCAGTGTGCGCTGGCAGCCCAGAAAGTCACCCGTGTCCTGGGCTGCATCAAAAACAGTGTGACCAGCAGGTCCAGGGAGGTGATTCTAATCCTCTACTCCGCTCTTGTGAGACCCCACCTGGAGTGCTGCATCCAGCTCTGGGGTCCCCAGTACAGGAAAGACATGGAGCTGCTGGAGCAAGTCCAGAGAAGGGCCACGAAGATGATCAGAGGGCTGGAGCACCTCTCCTATGAGGACAGGCTGAGGGACCTGGGCTTGTTCAGCCTGGAGAACTGAAGGCTCCAGGGAGACCTTATAGCAGCCTTCCAGTACCTAAAGGGATCTACAGGAAAGCTGGCGAGGGGCTGTTTACAAGGGCAGGTAGTGACAGGACAAGGGGTAATGGTTTTAAACTGAAAGAGTGGAGATTTAGATTAGATGTTAGGAAGAAATTCTTCACTGGAACATGTTGCCCAGAGAAGCTGTGGCTGCCCCATCTCTGGAAGTGTTCAAGGCCAGGTTGGATGGGGCTTAGGGCAATCTGGTCTATCACAGCTGTGGCTGCCCACTCCCCTGCCCGCCTCCCATGGCAGCAGGGTTGGAACTAGATGATCTTTGAGGTCCCTTCCAATTCAAACCATTCCATGATTCTGTGATTCTATGATTCTGTGTTGCTGTGATTGTGCTAAAGACTTTTACAATACTTCCAGCAGTGGAAAGTCCACAATTTCCCCAGGCAATCTATTTCAGTGTGCAGTGGGTTAACCCCAAAGAGCATGTAAGCTTCCACCCAGTTGCTCCTGAAAGGTGCGGGAAAGAATAAGAAGTGCAAAAGTGAGGAAAAAAACCTTGTGAGTTTAATTAGGGAAAGGGAAAAAAACCCCAAAACCAACAAACAATCGAAAAGAAACCCAACTGACACAAAGGCAATCACCCACTACCTCAGACCAGCAGACTGATGTGCAGCTAGTCTCATAGCAACAGCTACTCTGGAAAAACTGCTCCTCCATTCTGTTGCTGAGCATGATGTCATATGGTATGGGATGTCCCTTTGGTCAGCTGGAGTCAGCTGTCCTGGCTGTGTCCCCTCCCAGCCTCTTGCCAACTCCCAGCCTGCTGGGGGTGGCAGAGAAAGAGGGAAATCCTTGACACCGTGTGAGCACTACTCATCATTAGCTAAAACACTGGTGTGTTACCAACATTATTTTGGTCACCTGTCTAAAAACCAGCACTGTATGGTCTGCTATGAAGAACATTAACTCCATCCCATCCAGATCCAGTACCCAATGGTTTGCAATTCTTACTGTTAGCAAATGTTTCTGGATTCCCAGTTTCAGCTTTTCTGGTGTGCTGTAAACCTGTTCTTGTTCTGGTCTCTAGGGAGAAATGATCCCTTTTGCTTGCTGCAACAGCTTTTTAAACATTTCAAATGAATTACCTTCAAATTTCAAAACATTTTATTTAGTCTCATGCTTTCAGTTGTGATTCTCCCCTTACCCCAAGTTTTCCTTCAAGTATCAGTGCAAACAAGCCAAAAAACCAAAATAAATATTGACTGATATATCTTCTAAGCCTTCTAAGACTCTTTGTTCAAGCCTGGTCAGACTGTAGATTCTTGGAATAACAGATTAGTTTTGGCTGTAAGGGCTTTTTGGAGATCACCCAGTTCAGCACTCTGTCCAATGCTCTGTCCTTGCTTCCTGGATGGACCTTAGACCTATGTCTGTCGATAAGTTGTGTCTTGTTGACCCCACTGGCAGGGCACTGACAGGGCCCGAAGGAATTCCTGAAACTTCAGCTGCAACCTGCCTATGCTAGTGTTTAAAATTTACTGTCACTAGTCCAAAAACTGTTGGGTGCAGGAAAGCAAACAAATCCAACAAAGCTGCATTGTTCTGCAAGTCTTTATACCTAATCGGTCCTTTCAGTCTAGCAGTTCACCTAATGTAGTGTGAGCACACAATGTTTAGAAAGTTGGGCTAAGCATCCATAAGCAGAACCATATAAAATACAGAAGAAAAGGGGAAGACAAAGCAGGAACTAGCAAGATAAATTAAGGAGGCTGAAGACAACTAATTTTTTTCTTTTTTCCCCTCAAAAGTGCAGTAAAGTACTGTTGTGCATTTATCTTATTCAGGAGAAAGGACAAAGGAATTGAGCAATGTGAAATTTTTAGATGCCATACACCTGCAGAAAGGGACACGGCCGGTCCTTGCAATTCATTTCAAAAGAAATGAGAGTGAGATTTTGTATGTTTACTGCTGCATCTGCAGAAGCTTTCTGTCCCATCTCATGGTTTTGCATGGAATTTTTCAACAAGGACAGCCACAGCTAAAGGTATCTGTGTTGGCATCCCGCAGCCCACGGCTCTCAGTCTGGAGCCACCCCGCAAAGCTGGTTTGCACAGTTGTCCTCCCCTTGGAGCAGAGCTTAGGTTTCAGGTTCCTCACCTGCTCAGCTGCCGTTGCTTCAGCTGCCTCAGACACGCTACACCCCCCTGATTCAAAAGCAATGGCACAGTATCTGTGAATGATTTCTTTGGAACAAAACTATTTTGAAGAGAACATATATTAAAAAAAAAAAGACATACAGCAGCTCAGGTGTTTAGATAGTTTTGCCTGGACCACAGAAGGCCCAACATCCTTGTATTTTCTTTATAAAAGTACCTTGTTTTGCCCACCTCAACCCAATCCTGATAAATGTGTCTTTTCCTACTCTTTCTTTCTGCTCTGTTCCCAAATAATATTTATGTATGCACATATTCTTTTCACCTCCAAATTACCAGTCTTGTAAAACAAAACTTAAAGATAATTTACAAGGCCTTCAAAGCTGATAATTGGGCCTGTTATCCTTCAAAAATGTTTTTGTTGTTTTCACTTGGGTAAGCTACTGTGTGGTTTCCATGTTTGCTCTTCACATAATCCTTTGTGGATTTTAGATCAATACAGGCTTGCAGAAAGCTCTGATAATGCAGTACACAATATTTTCACTCTTTGCCCCCTTATTTTTTTTTTTCAGCTGGTGTCCTTGATTCATATTTTTTGTTTCTGGGATTTGTTTTGGATATGGGAAAAAAGTACCAAAAGTTACTTCCATGTAGGTACGTGGGAATGGAAAGAGGTCATCAGAAATGACCTCCTGTCATGTCACATAATACCGGTCACAAATGCAACAAACTGCTTTTTAGAATCAGTTTCTTACTCTTTTGTTATATTTTTCTTTCCTTTTGCTCCCGTGCAAGGTTCTCCCTAATGTAAGTGTGGACAGAAACTTTATTCCTGTTTCTAAGCCACATTTGTCCATGTGCAGTTGATGCCATCTGCTCTTCCACCAACATGAAGCAGTGCTGGGTGTCCCGGTGCCAGGGGCTCCCTGGGGTGCCAGGAGCAGCGGGGGCTTCCCGTGAGGGTCTGTCAGGGCAGGGCCTGGCGGCCAGGGCCCATTCCAGCCCATTCCAGCCGGGAGGCACCAGGGCAGCCCCAGCCCCTGGCGCCGGGCAGCTCCCTCGGCACGGGCTGAAGCTGAGCTGGGTGTTAGCCTGTGAATCCCGAGCTCAACATGGTCCACGCCCAGGCCAGGCCAGGCTGTGATGGGTTGGAGCCATAGCTGTAGCTTGGTGGGACCAAGCACTGGCCGCCTAGAGGAAAGCAGCTCCCACAGGCTGAGGAACCTCTCCCCACTGTCACCACTGGGACGGGGCTGCCTTCGCTGCTCTGTCCCTGGCTGGCCCCTAGCCCACGCAGCCAGCCCTGCAAGGGAGGGGATACCCTCAGGCCCTCACAGCCACTGTCCATAACTACTTTCTTCCCCTACTGTGTTAAGCACAGCGTAAATCGTGCTTGCAACCAAGATGTTCCTCAGTCTTCTCTGTAGGTTACTGAAGCCCAATTCGTATGCTCAGAGACTCTTCATTTCCCTGACCACCCAAGCAGCCACGCTGAGACCTGCTGTTGTGGTTTCAGCTCACTGTCCCAGGTGACTGGAGTTTTGCCCACTCCTCCTCACTCAATTCCAACTCGTGAGCTCCCAGGTACCAAATTTCATCCTGGTTTTATTTCTGCCATCCTCAGGGTCATCACATCATCCCATTTTCCTTCTCTATCCTGACTCCATGTCCCCAGCAAATTTTATCAGCACGTTTCCTACTACTTGTGGCACTGAGGACCACACTGCCTAACAGTTTTGACTGAGTGGTGAGCCTCCCTCAGTAATGCAGGTAACAAAGGCGTTCACTGCAGCCTGGGGCTGACCACCATTTTTACAGTTCTTTAAAGAATGTCTATAAACCACTATGAGTTACCAAATAATTAAATCCATACATTGTTAACAGCTATTCTCCTGGTTTTGGATGAGACAGAGTTAACTTTCTTTCTAGTAGCTGTATTTTGGAGTCAGGATGAGATAATGTTGACAACATACTGATGTTTTAGTTGTTGCTGAGCAGTCAAGGACTTTTCAGCTTCTCATACTGCTCTGCCAACAGGAAGGTGTGGGTACCCAAGGAGCTGGGAGGGGACACGGCTGGGACAGCTGACCCAAACTGACCAAAGGGATATTCCGTACCACGTGATGTCATGCTCATCCCAGGTGGGCTGGGAGGCAGTTCAGCTTGAGAACTAGAGGAATATTGGCTTCAGCCAGTGAGCAATTGTGCTGCGCATCACTTGGTTTGTATATTCCATTATGATTATTATTGTTGTTGTTATTACTATCATCCTTTTCTGTCCTATAAAACTGTCGTTATCTCAAACCACAAGCTCTACCTTTTTTTCCCCTTTTTGATTCTCTGCCCCACCCCAGCGAGAAGGGGCAGTGAGCTGTTTTAGCTGCGGGCCGGGTTACACCATGACAGTGGTATGTATCAGAGCTATTCAGCTGCTTGTGAACAGGAGCAGGTTCAGCAGTTCCCATGCTACAAGGCCTTGCTTCAGTTCAGTCAGGCGCAGGGCGACACCAAGCCTTGCCTGAACTTTTCTCCCTCTGCACACGGAATGACCTTCTGCCTCTCCGACCCTGTCAGGAGCCAGGGAAACTCTCCACTAGGTGATCTGACTGCACTTTTGCATCTTACTGTTTGCATGATGCTTTCCTTATCTGACCTATCTAAACCACATCTAACTCTGTCTAATCGATCTAAACCACAAATGTAGGAGGGTCGAAAGGACACGCCCGTGTTTGGGTGGAACAACCCAGCTGTCCAGGCAGGCTGCGGCCAAGAGCTCCCAAATTTCTCCCATGTTATATTTGCCCATATTATAGAATCACAGAATCACAGGCTGGTTTGGGCTGGAAGGGACCTCAAAGACCATCTAGTTCCAACCCCCTGCCATGGGCAGGGACACCCTCCACTAGACCAGGTTGCCCAAAGCCCCATCCAGCCTGGCCTTGAACACTGCCAGGGAGGGGGCAGCCACAGCTTCTCTGGGCAACCTGTTCCAGTGCCTCATCACCCTCACAGGGAAGAATTTCTTCCTAATGTCGAATCTAAATCCCCCTCTTTTAGCTCAAACCGATTCCCCCTCGCCCTGCCACTGCCCTCCCTGATGAACAGCCCCTCTCTGGATTACCCCCCATATTATCTCTCCTATTTCTCTGGCATTATTTATGCCCTCGCTCACCACGTTTCACTGACGAGTGGGAAGTCCCTTAGCACCGCACCACCCCGAGGCGATGCCCCCCGCAGCACCGGGCACCACTGACACCG
>VWZZ01000399.1:134658-194152 GCA_013399095.1 Psophia crepitans
GGCCTCTGGGCAGCGCCGCCGGCGGCTGCCATCGCGCCGCGGCCTTGCGGGAAGGGTCCGGCGGGTGCGCGGTGTCCCTGCTGGGCCTTGTCCGGTGGTCCCGCGGTAGGAAGCGCCTGCCCGGCCTCCTCTCTCGGCCCGGCCGGCTGTCCCGGGGCACGGCACTGCTGTGGCTGCTTCTCTGCCCCCTTCCCCTCGTTCTCTCCATGTAAGCCTCCCCGTGTCCATAGGGAACTTGCGACGTGCCTAGCCCCAGCCCGCCCCTCCGGCTTACCTCTCTGCGGTCACAGACCTGGCGCTACGGGCAGCTTCCCCTTTTGCTGCAAACCCTTGTAAAGTCCCAAATTTCATCTCAAAGTCAGCCTCAGCCCAAGGAGTGGGGCCTGCGATGTGGGCACGGGGTTGTATGCTACCGCTTCTGGGGGGCTGAGGGGGGCGGTGAGTGCTGTCGGTGGCTACAGACCTCCCCTGACCTGGTTAGGCGCCCTCATCCTGCCTGTGGGTGAGGAGGGTGAAGCTGTCAGTGCGGTGGGAGCCCCTGGGGTACCTTGCTTCACAGTGTGACTGTTAGTGCTGTGGAAAGGTGGAACTGTGGAGCCTCTCACATGCAGGGAGGGAGGATTCACTTCTCCAGTTTGAAGGATACATAGGGAATTCTGGCCCTCTTTTTTAAGAGGGGAGGTAATACCCAGCCTTGTGCTGTGCAGTAAGCTCCATCTGCTTTTCCAAGTTTGTCTGGGGCAGATTTTTTGTGGTACTACAGTGAGACTTGACTGATTCAATGTCCCTCTAATTTTTCAGGATACTTAACTGTTAAGGTGGTACTTAAAGTAGTCCCTGACCTAGCAACTAGTTAATATTTTGTTTGTGTTGGACAGAATATCACCTTCCACATAAGATGTTTTGTGTGTGTGCTGTGAAGCAAAAGCCCTGATGTTGCTGTAGGAACCGGTTGAGTGAAGGTTCAGATGCAGAGGGCTGATGCCTGCTTCTCTGAAAAGCTCTGGATGAATCATGCCTGAGCTCTAACTGTGTGTGAGTACAGTGGTTTCGTTAGGGAAACCAGGCTTCAGTGAGAAGCATTGCTCTAACTTGGTTATATCTTTGCCCTTTTGAAGGCATTCAGTTTTCACTCTTCCTGACTACTGAAGAGAATGCTTGAGCTGTCTGGCAGTTTGTGGTTGTTCTAACTGATGCTTAAAACTCATTATCCAAACTTCAACTTGATGGATGCTATAAACTAGACAGAAGCCATCTCCAGTGAATGAAGGGATTTTTATATCTCAAACATCAGTGATCTAAGTACATCCCTGCTTTGAACAAAAATCCATTCTGTAAATATTTTGTAGATTTGGGCTGGTAGGATGCACTCATATTGCAGTATGTTGTGTGGGACAATCTGCAGCTTGAAAGTATTTTTCAACTCTGTAGAATAGTTAGCTGTTCAAGAAATACTAAGACAGTCAGATGTTTTAACAACTGTCATACTTGTCTTGTGACTTCCCCACAGAAGTGAAAGAGGCTTAAAGGATCTGGCATAAAGCTGACTGAACAAAATTCTGAAGCACAGCAGTTGGTGTTGCTGAATATGCTTGTTTGGTGTAGTACACAGACACTGGAGTTATTCTTGTGGTCGAGGCCCTCAGATTTGAGGCATGTCTGTAAAGCTCACTTTCCTGGCGTAGAGGAGGTGCTATATCTTTAGTTCTGAGTTGAGAACTAAGATTAAGCTTGTTGGCTGAGTGGACAGTATGTCTTTTAAATATGGGTTTTGGATTGGTGAGGAAGACAGAAAACTGAGGAGGGGAGAGGTCATGGATTTTCTAACATGAGTTTTAGCTGAAACTAAAACAGAACAAGGAAGTGGTGGCACTGAACTAGTCACTGACTACTTGCTCGTGGCCTGCTGAGGCTAGCTTCTGTTCCTGTGGCTTCACTCTGACCTTCTTTGGAAAGGTTGAGTGGCAAGTTAGGATCTGAAAGCTGAAGAAAATAACAGTTCTTAAGCTGCCTGCTTTAACCTCCTCTGAAGAGCACAGTGTGGTGCTTTCTTGGACCTAGTTACTAGCATTCAAGCCTATGGCATACTGTTAGTTGAACTTTTGTAATAAAATGTGACTTCAAAGAGCAGATTTCACTTGAGTAACATTTTGCCTATAATTCTGCAGTAGTGAAGCACATGACTTGAAGCATCTCTATGGGCAAGTTTGCTCACTTTAGCTTCCAAAGTTATATTGGAGGGAGAGGCAGAAACAGTGGTGTTGAGATTAAAATACTTTGGTTTAGCCACTTCACTGTGTGATTTAATGAGTGGGAGTGGCCTTCAGTTTTATATTCACACTGGGTGTTGTATGGCATTAGCAGCTGAAAGGTGGAAGCCTTCTGTAGTTGCCTGATTACTGACTGTTGCTTCTGAAACCTGTGAAAGCTGAATTACTTTTCTCTCACAGAGTCGTCAGCAACACTATTCTGGTCTGAAAATGTCTGCTCTTGAAACACTGTTTAAATATATCGATGAACACCAGGACCTCTATATTAAGGTAAGTTTTCTTTCAGAGTTTTGTCCTGCAGAACAGATAGCTATGGGATATTAAGAGTTGGTAGGTGGTCAGCTTCAAGCTTGTTACACCTATATAATGTGCCCAATAACAGAGTAATGCCAAGTAACTGGGGAGAGGCAGGGGGCAGGCAGAAGGAGTGATTGGTTTGAGTCAAGCCAGAAAACTTTGTTTCTTAAGTTTAGGCATAATTCTGTTCAAAGACATGAATCTCCATGGTAGGTTTAGGAAGTGCTGCATTACTATGTAGTGCAAGCAGTGACTTAGATGCAGAAGCATTCAGAAGCTCCTGAATGCCAAACTAGGTTTATAGTGTTTCTCTGCTTTTGGGATGGGAGAGGAAAGATTTATGCAAGGCTGGAATAGCTTTCTCATGAAACTGTTAATGTTGAGGGACAGAGGGAGAGATTACCTTCTGTATTTTGTTTAACCTGGTATTTAATTGCACTCTGTATTGCAATCCCTTTTGCCTGTGAAGGAGTCAGTAGTGTAGCAGTGTAAGCTCCCAGGCAAGAGCTATGTGAAGTATTCAACTTCTGACAGGTGTTGTTGCTGATTCATGGTGGGGGGGAAGCTAAAGCAGCCTTTCTGAGAAGCTTGGAACATTAGCTGGCTCTAGATTCTTAAAGAATGGCAACCAGAAAGGCACAATATGCACAAGCTCAAACCTTTAACTTTTCTCTCTTTCTATAGCGGCTGGCTCAGTGGGTGGCCATCCAGAGTGTGTCAGCATGGCCAGAGAAGAGGGCTGAGATCAGACACATGATGGAGGTTGCTGCAAAGGACATTGAGCGACTGGGAGGCACAACTGAACTTGTGGATATTGGGAAACAAAAGGTGTGTGAGCATCTGCATGGCAACTTAGTAGGAAGCAGTCTCTTTAGAAGACAAGGTGTTTTGTACCAGGCTGGCTGGTGCAAAAGATGCTTCGAGTCCATGAAGTATCACTTCATGCTGTTTATTTGAGCTACCACTATAAAGAAAGAGGATAGCATAGATAATCTTATGTCCCTTCAGATGCTGGGAACCCCAAGCTATGCAGCATCTAGTGGGCAGCCACTCAGCATGCTGTGCAGATCCTGTTCTTGGGAACGTTATCCCATTTTATTTATTCAAGCTGTTCCATTCCACTGCCAAATAAAAGGGACTTTCACATGAGAACTTACTGCTGCACTCTTAAAGGCAAAGACACGCAGGTGGTGCCATCACCAGTACCCGGTGGGAACTGGCTGCAAGCTACAGTCAACTGGCTAAGTTGATCCTGCAGCCCAAGGATGTGTGCGGCACAATACAGGTAGAAAGGTGAAGCTCCATGGGCAGCATAGCACAGTGCAGGCTTGGGTGTGCTCAGGCTAACTGTGTGGATCACTAGTTCCTTGACGTTTGGTCTTCTGGTCAGGATCACCACACAAAGGCCTGGTGGGCAGTGGCCTAGAAAGGCAGTAGCCTGTTGGGGTATGGAATAATGTTTTTCCTGCTACATAGTCTGAGCTGCCTGTTAAAATCTGTTTATATTAATCCATGGGATCCAGATCAGTTAAGCATGTTGTATTACATTTTAGACTGTGTATTAAATGCTTTCAAATACTTTTCTAACTAAGCATGAACAGAGCACCTGTAAATAAAACTGTTAGACAATTAACAGTAGACTGATGCTGGATCTCAGATCTATAAGCTGTAAAGGTATTGACTGAAGTTTCAATAAGCCTTTCAAAAGACTTGTAGGCTCTACCACAAGTGTTACGTTTGTCACAAGATTGCACTGCTCCCTTACCAGATACGGAAGGATCCTTCACAGGATGAGTCCCCTCCTTACTTTTAGCTCTCTGGACTGCTTTTCTTCACCTGAGAAATGTATGTGATTATGAGTGATAATCTTGTCCTAGAGAACCATCCACTTCATATTCTCTTCCTTTGAAGTGCCTAGTCACTACATGTCACAGAATAAGACCCATACCAAAGCTATTAGACTAGCATTGGGATAGTGGTATTCAAAATCCTGTTGTACTGGAGTGTTTGCTAGTTTTAGGAGATGATTGTAGTCAGTGCTAAAGACTGCTGGATGAAATCTGTGTGTCAGGACTCTGAGCAGTTTTTGCTTTTGATATCTAAATAACTTGTCTGTAGCACTGCAGGTCCAAGCAGAAAAGAAGCTGACTTCATGTGCCCTCTTGAGAGCGAATCTGTAGAATAATTCTAGCCTGCTACTACCTACAGCTTAAAATCCCATCAAAAGTGTTTCAATTAATTCAAACTTGTTCTTTTATCAGTGTAACTTCTGGGGGCAAGAACTGGTTTTAGAGTTTATTAGAAGTTAACATTTCTTTTTAGAAAACACTTGCAGCTGGATTAAAGTTAACTTTAGTATTTACTTTTATATTAAGTATAGACAAAACTAGTCAGTGTATTATGGACATTGCTGCTATATCAATGAAGAACACTGTAAAGAACTGGTGAAATTGTCTGATATAATTTAGCTTACTGTTGCACAGCAGTTTGTACTGTGTACTAATTAGTGTAAGCCTAAATTCTTGCAATAATGCTTTAACCGCTTAGAGCTGCAGCTGGCCAAGGACTGTGTAATAAAAAATAGGAGTTTGGAGCCTATATGAGCAAAAAGTCACAGCTGATCTTTATCTGCTGAACAGTGTCTAGGAGTATGGGTTAGCTTACTGGAAGGGAAATATCTCATGCTGCCTGAGAACAGCATGTGACAACTGCTTATGGGGTGTTCCAAAGGACTAACCCAGATTCAACTCTTGAACTCTTGAACTAAGTTCAACAGCACTATGCTTTGCTTAACAGCAAAGGCTGGTATAGAGAACTACAGCTGTTATGCTGACCTTGTTTAGGTGTAGCCACGTGCTGTACTCAGTAATAGCGCTGTCAGGAAGCTTTTGTTTAGAGCTATACTGTGGGCAGGATGAAAGTGCAGTGGCAAGCAATGCAGAATGCAATATTGAATGGAGTTTATTGCTTATGCTTAGGTCAGCAGTAGATATGGCAGTTTGGCATGCAGACAGCTTGCGCTGCTAAAATCTGATGTAGGATTGCTAGTTTAGAGCTAACATTTGAGTGGCTTGGAACATTTTGACTGGGACTTGTCAGCAGACTTTTACTGGCATGGTGCTGTTCTGTCTTCATTGGCACACTGCTGCTGGCAATCGGTTTAAGTAGCTTAGTTTTGTTTAGCTGTACGTGCCCATAATCTCACAGTTTTCATAATGTTAAAGCAATTCACTCATCTGATAAAAATGTGCCACTGATATTTCAGATTTGCCTAAAGCTTCTTGCCTCCTATTTCTAGCTGCCTGATGGATCTGAGATCCCTCTACCACCGATTGTTCTGGGAACACTTGGCTCAGATCCTCACAAAAAGACTGTGTGTGTATATGGTCACCTGGATGTTCAGCCGGCAGCACTAGAGGATGGCTGGGATAGTGAGCCCTTCACGCTTGTAGAAAGAGAAGGTAAGAGGGGTGGACTTCACAAACTGATGAGCACTTCTTCAACAAGTGTGGTATTTCTCAGCTGTTCTAAAGTTGTAGTTGTTTGACTGCTTTGAAAGGGGAAAAGAGTAGAAGGGACATGGGTGCTTGTTTAATTCTGTTGAGATAAGATGCAGGAGGAGAAATGATAAACAAAGAGTTGCAAAATCTCAGCTGCCCTCAGGGCTTGTTAACTTTTCTGATAGAGTAGACTGTATTTGCATGTTATCTTCTTTGTAACTACAGCAAAGTCTTGACTGCTGCCTTCCATGGTAACAATTTGTTGCCAGAAAGCTTTCTAGAACTAGTTTCTTGTGCTGTTCCCAACTTGCCATCTATAAGGTCATGTCAGACTGCAGTGATTTTGAACCACTGCAGGGGACGAACACTCAACACACCTTCTTTATGCCTGGGACAGGAGTAGTACAGCAGCCTGTCTGGGTTGCCTTGTGTCTGTGCTGTGCTACAATGAGGACTGCAGGAGCTGTGACAAATGTCCTTCTCTAAATGGGGATGAAGAAATTGTGTAGTAACTTCTGTTGAAACAACACAACTCAAAGGAGACTGAAACTTTCTTTTCTACTTAAAGCTGCTGCTACCAACAGCTTCTTCCTTGTTTCATTTGCTCAGTGAGTGTCAAGGGTCATATGACTAGAAGGACATTAATCATTCATATTGCGTAAGTGTTAATCATTGCCAAGAAAAGTGTCCATGATCACTAGTGTTTCTACCTGTGTACTTGGTCACAGGCAGCAGAGTCCAACTTACTAAGTGGGATCATCTCATTTGATAGCAAGAGCTAGACTTGCCGCAGGCTGTGGCAGATCTGTGCAGCCTGGCAGGGCAGGAGGTGTATTTATGGATGGCTCCTTACCTTGCAAGCTGTCTGGGCTGTTCTGTCCCTGTGCTTGCACCTAGTGCTTAGGGGTTGCAGCCACAGCTCTGAGTTGCAGCAGTGTCTGCCTCTACTGTGATCCCATGTGCTGTATGTCCTGGGACCTCCCTGCAGCCTGTAAAACTTGTCTTTGACTAAAGCCTGTTCTGGGAAGATTGTCCAGATAAATGTCAATCTAGAGAAGGGATTGATCACTAGCTACTGAAGTCTTACTCTTATAACAGAATTATTGAACTGAAACTAATAGTGGATTGGCTTCTGTTCAAAGGTGGTAGCTTGCTTCTATACTGTTACTGCTGTGTTTGTAGAAAATAGTATTGTGAAGGATATGGGAACAACTTTGCTCAGAGCAGTGTTATATCTTTTCCAGGCTTATGTTCCTCTCCTATCCAGGGAGCAGCTAGGGGAAGAGGTAGGGTAGCTCTCTAAGTGGGAGAAGTATTGTGGTCCTGTCCCTATCCCACTTGTGTGGGGGTGTGAAGTAGGATATAAAACTGCTTCTTCAGAAGAATCAGAAATGAAAGTTAATATAAGCAGGCCTAAAAAGCTTATCCAAAAGAATGTTTTCTCCTGCAGGCAAGAGATGACTCAAGCTTCATCCTAATTTTTCTCCACAGTGGTTAATTTGTATCTTGTTTCTGCAGGAAAGCTGTATGGGCGAGGATCAACGGATGACAAAGGTCCAGTGCTTGCCTGGCTGAATGCCTTGGAGGCTTATCAACAAACTAACCAAGTATGTACCCAAGATGTATCCTGCTTTTTTACATACTGCTGAGTGTAGCAATATATGTTACCCAAGCCTCAAACCCATGTGAGGCAAGCTTGCTTATTCAGCTAATTAGTGCAATGATGCAATAGTCCTTTAAATTCCCTGGTGCCTCAATAGGGTTGACTTGACTTGCTGATGAGTTAGGAGTTAGTCTTGTAGATACTTGGATTGTGCTTTAAACATTTTTGTTTTAACAAAATGTGTGGGAAGGAAAATAGATATGCAGGCATCTGGAGCAGGAGAAATAGTCAAATGTGATCACTTTCATCTATGGATGTCAAATTAGCTTGGCCTTTAGCAAAGCTTAATGTCTTGCTGCCACTGAGCTCTAAGAAGGGATTAACTTAGTAACACTAAACTGGGAGCTTCACTGTTTCTGTTCAAGAAAATGTGCCATTGTAAATAGCTTAGGATGTCTGCTTTATCTTGCAAGACAAGTTGCTATTACTTGTAAAAAGAATTAGTTTTCACGTGCTGTGTAGGTGTAGAGTGTGGTAGACTGGATAGACAGGGTAGCTCTGACTCTCCTACTGTGGCATGCAATTTCTGTGGTTAATATTAGTTTTCCTAGCCCTATGACTTACCTTTGGTAACAGATCTCTGCTGCGTTCCCACAGTTAGGAGGATTGAGAACAAGTTGTTCTAGAGCTTAGTTAAAACTCTTTTGAGGAGTTTGAATTCAATGAAATGAAGGTTGGTGTATGCACAGTCCAGGCTTCTGTAGTACTTTGTGTATAATTAACAAATTCTGCTGTCACAAAATTAACTTACTCATGTCCATTTTTCTGCTTTGCATGTCACAGATGGAAATTACTAGTTGTTGGAGTCCAATGTTTTCACATACTTAATCTGTTCTTGTTTTAATTTTCAAAGGAATTTCCAGTAAATGTTAAGTTCTGCCTAGAGGGAATGGAAGAATCAGGATCTGAAGGCCTTGATGAACTGATTTTTGCTCAGCAAGACACTTTCTTCAAAGATGTGGATTATGTTTGTATTTCTGACAACTACTGGCTAGGCAAGAAGAAGCCTTGTATCACTTATGGCTTGAGGGGTATCTGCTACTACTTCATAGAGGTAAGTGCTGAAGTGCAGTGCAAAACCAGTATTATTGAGCTGATATTTCCACTGGAAGAGTGGTAGCTCTAACTTTCTCATTCCAGTAGCTTTTTAGGGCAGGTGAAATAGTCTAAGTAGAACTGTTTCTACTAATTGTCTAAGTATCGTCCTTTTACTAATCTATGATGCACAGTGGGAGAGATAGCTTTCAAATGTATGAAGCAAGAGAAGCCAGCACCTTCAGTGGAGGATTCTCGTGGCATAGATATCTTCATCCAGATATTTCCTTGAGAGCAGGAAGAGATGTCACAACTGAAGTTTCCAAAGTTGGGACAGTCACTACTAAGGGCTTGTACTCCACAGAGCAATAAATACCTACTTTAATATACTACAACTGAGTGATTTGGCTTCAAAATCAGATGCATTCTCAAAATACATGCAGCAAAATGCTAGGTTAAAAGTCTGTCCTGTGCATTTGACAATGTCTTCATGCTAAAATTAACCAGAATCTTAATTCACTTCAAACCAGGTGGAATGTAGTGACAAAGACCTTCACTCTGGAGTTTATGGTGGTTCAGTACATGAGGCCATGACAGATCTCATTACTCTAATGGGTAAGAAAAAGCAGTTTCACTGAATGTGTCTGAAGTGGGAGTAACAACCGTTAAAGTGTGACTTTGCAGTGAGGGGAGATCCTGAGGGTTGCTTACACTACCAAAGCAATGACCAATAAAGGGGTGCTTGCAGGTGTGCATAAAACAGGCTGATGCCTTAGATAGAGAAATATGAGGAAGTTCTTGCCAAGAGGTGGTCCATCTACTTTACTTTCCCCTAAAATCTTTCTGCAAACTTGTATGTGAATTAAATCAGCGCTTTTCAGCAACCTTTTCTACAGATGCCATACTGAACTCCTTGGGAATCCTCCTTCAAATGGCCAGCCAAACATGTAGCATTAGAGTTAAATGGAGTTGCAAGGAAGTACACATTTTGGATAGCTGCCTTCTGATAACTCCATAAATGTAATAAAACTGGTCGCTGCCTCCCAGACCCTGTACCACTAAGCCTGGAAGGCACTCATGGGATGTGCAAAGATTCATTTTCCACGGAAGTGTTCCCACAAGGGACACCTTGTTTCTTCTGGCTAAATCTTGATGTTAGGTGCTTGTTTACAGGTTCTCTTATAGACAAGAAAGGGAGAATCCTCATCCCAGGCATTAATGAAGCAGTGGCACCTCTTACTGATGAAGAGCTGACACTTTATGAGAAGATTGATTTTGACCTGGAAGAATATGCAAAAGATGTAGGAGCAACAAAGCTATTGCATGATACAAAGGTATACTGTACTCTTTTCTGGCTGCCCTGGTTAGCTTTGTTAGTTCAAGCTATATTAGAAGATAAGCTCGTGTGGATACTTGTGTAGTTATCAAGTAATTCAGTAGGCAGGAAATTAATCTGATGTCTTTATCTTCAAAGCAATCTCACTGTTTTACTCTCACCTACTGTGTAGCTGGCTGTGTACTTAACACTGGCAGTTCCTCTGCAAAGTGTTAGGTGCTTAGAAGCTTAGTCTAGGTTCTCATGTTTAAGGCAAGCAGTCTAGACAACTTTACATTTATGCCTTAGTCTGTATAAGTAGCATTTCAAACTTGTACAGAACTTCTAGTGCTGTTTTCTTAATGCTAGATAAGAACTGCTAGCTTTTTTGATAGGTCAGATACCACATGTACACAACATTTGATTTCCTACATCTGAAATTCAATGGGTTATCAAATATAAAGTAGTTGCTCTCAGAGATGACTTCTCAAAAGGTCAAAAACCAGTTTGAGATCTAGCTGTGATGAACTTAAGGTTGACTTAGGAACATCTTCCTAGACCTGGCAAGCAGGGACTGTTTTGCAGCCATGAACTAGGCAGCTGCCCAGGCCTTTGAACAGGCTCAAGTGCAATAAACTAATGTCTGAACTTCTCAAATCTTCATCCTGAGAGCTCTCCAAATGAATGCTTTTAAGAGCATTAAATCTTGCAAAGTATAGGTATTGCATACTAACTTTAAAGCATTAAACCCTAGATGTAAATACATCTATTGTAAAAAGCAGAAACAAGTCTTGTAAAAGAAAAGTTTACATGTGCAGGTCTGTCTTCTGTCCTAGTACTGTCAGGAGGAGACCTCAGCTCCAATGGTTAGTACCATTTTATATCTTCAACCTTGTCTTTACATGCTCAGGTTTATATCAACTGAGAGCACACAGGCTTCCTTGTTTAGCCTTGTCCTATAAAGTGATGGATGAAATACAGCTTGTGTATAAGGAGAAGCAGGCAAGATGCTCTTCATATGTGTACTGAACTAAAGCTGTTCAGTCTTAGCTAGACTGAAATCCTAGCTTAACTTGCCAAGGCAGTTCTAAGCTGCATGCAAGAAGGATCTTAGGACTAAAGGGAGATATGGGAGAGAAGGCTGCAATCTCCAGGTGAGAAATTATGTGCTTGAAATCATAGAATCATTAAGGTTGGAAGAGACCTCAAGGATTATCCAGTCCAACCATCCTCCCACCACCTATTACCCACTAAACCATGTCCCTAAGTACCCCATCCAACCTTTCCTTAAACACCCCCAGGGACGGTGACTCCACTACCTCCCTGGGCAACCTGTTCCAATGCCCGACCACTCTTTCTGAGAAGAAATTTCTCCTCATCTCTAGCCTGAACCTCCCCTGACACAACTTGCAGCTATTCCCCCTTGTCCTGATATTTTAAGTGACAGTTAAATTCTCTGAGCGAAGTTTAGATGTAGGTTGTGCCTGCAACAAATGAAACTTAATGTTAAAGCCCACAAAATTTCTAAGCCTCCTGGATCTCTGCAGTGAAGTTCATGTTTGAGATACTGTTAGTTATACAGGGAACAAATACATTGGATTCACAGTATCAGTTACTTAACAGCTGTGTCTGAGGCAGTAAGGAGGAAATGCAGAAGGGTATCTGAAAATGCAATAATGCTCACTTTAATCAACCTGGTGTTCAGGCAGTTTAATACAACTGATATAAATAGGAGCATGCTGTATGCCTGTCTGCACAGTGGTGAGGCTTTTGGAGAACTTGTGATTGTCACAAGCATGTGATGGTGAAGGCACCTGCCTGACTTGAGCCAGGATGGACTAGAGCTTTCAATATACTTCCTACACCTTGGGCTTGAGCACCTTATCAATAGTATTTGTGTTCTTGTCAGAAGCAGACTGGACACATCCTGTAAGTTCCATAGAACTAGGATAAAGCCAAACTAGAGCTGCTGAATCTCTTCAGGTGATGAAAACCCAACCACTGTATCAAATGTGTGCTTAATGGGAGTAACAGCTTCTGCTTATAACTGAGTGGTCTTGAAGGAGCTGTACTTGTCCATGGAAAAAGCACTACTTCTTGCAAAGTCTTTATTAAATTGAAGAAATTATTACTTTAGGGAACTGTCAAACTTCATGTTACCTTGCATCTTTCCCTTTGCTTCTGCAGAGAGATATCCTTATGCACAGGTGGAGATATCCTTCCTTGTCTCTCCATGGAATTGAAGGAGCCTTCTCAGCCTCTGGAGCCAAGACTGTGATTCCTAGGAAAGTGATTGGCAAGTTCTCAATCAGACTTGTCCCAGACATGACTCCTGAAGAAGTCACAAAGCACGTATGTTGAGATGGATTGATGGTCTCAAAACTGTCTCCAAATTTCTCCTCAATGCCTGGGGGAAGAGCATTTCTAGTTTCTAAACCAGTTCTGGTTACTTTGCTACAGTCTTCCCTGTTCTGCACCTCAGTTCAGATAGTTGAGGGAATTGCTGTATGGTGCCACATCAGACCATTGTGGCCTGGCTATTCAGTTTCTCTCAACTAATTGAGAGCTTAGCAGTAAATCACAGAATCACAAGGGTTGGAAGGGACCTCGGAAGATCATCTAGTCCAACCCCCCTGCCAAGGCAGGGCCACCTAGAGCACCTAAATGCTGATTTAATTGTAGGGCAATTGTATTGCCAGAAGTACATATTCAAAAGCATAAGAGTTTGACATATTGGCTAACTGTTCTGCAGCATACAGTTGCCTAAATGAGATATTCTGATACATAGGAATAATATGAAATAATAGTAATAGGAAAAGTATTGCTGCACAGTAGGAGTGACCTGTGAGTCCCTAAGATGCTTTAAGTATATGATCTTTACTGATGTTCATGCAAATGCAAACAGTAGATAAGATTGTTCAATCTTTCTTATAGGTTGAAGACTACGTGAGCAAAAAGTTTGCAGAGCTGCAGAGCCCCAACAAATTCAGAGTATACTTAGGCCATGGTGGGAAACCCTGGGTGTCAGACTTCAACCATCCTCACTACGTGGCTGGTAGGAAGGCCATGAAGACAGGTCAGTGGGTTTCACAATTGGTGTTGGGAGGACTAAAAGGCTCTTGATCCAGCACCTCAGGAAATACTGAGGGAGGTCATGTTTGCAGTGGATTGCACTTATTACTTCCTTACTCAGTGACCCCAAGTCATGTATGGCATGTGCAACCCTTAAACTTAAGTTTGAGGTACAGGAAGGAGAGAAACTTGGTACCAAGCCCATTCCTGCTACCCTGGAACAAATCCACTTGTATGGTGTTGCTTTTGCATTAGAATGAGACTGTCAGTTCAGATCACTTGTTTAGCCAAAGCCCTCAAAGTTTAGTCATCCCAACATCCTTAATCAGTTATGCTAGGATGGCTGGAGCAAATTTAACTTCTGTTGGAGTGCAAGTAGCCTTTCAGATGAAGTGCTATTTGTGTAACAAAGTTACAGTACTCCAACAATCTGGGGGGCAAATGCCACAGTTCTGCAGTTTCTGTGGCCTGGCTGATTAAAACAGGGCAAGATTTGGCCAGCGCATGGTACAGAAGCAGTTGGTACTTGATTGCTTAAGCAGCAGTAAGGATCTGTGTTGGGGAAAAAAAATGGAAATCCAGATTGACTAGGGTATCACTCTGTTCCAGTTTTTGGAGTTGAACCAGACCTGACAAGGGAGGGAGGAAGCATTCCTGTTACCCTTACTTTTCAAGAAGCAACAGGCAAAAATGTCATGCTGCTTCCTGTTGGAGCTGCAGATGATGGTGCCCACTCTCAAAATGAGAAGCTAAATAGGTAAGAAAATACTTGCCTTTGTGCCAGGCTGAGTTGTAACTGTGGGACTTGGCTTGTATTATGAAACATATCGAGAAGAATTGAGCTCTTGCTTTTCTTTAATTTCTCCCTAGCAGAGAATGGCCGGTTGGATAGTTAGTCTGTAGCTGAATCTTGATTTTGCTACTGCTTCTGGTTTTATACACTTGAAACCAGAAGCAGTTTTGATACACTTGGGGTCTCCAAGCTTGGCCACCCTCTACCCCAAGGGTGGCATTTCCCTGTTGCCAGGGGGGATGTGGGGAGGTTGGGAGTGGTGCCTGGTGCCGGCAACAGTAATGCCAGGAGTGTTGAGTGCACAGGACTGATATCGCAAAAAGCACAACTGCTTGAAATACAGCTTGAGCGAAGACAATGCTAATGGAAGCTATCTTTCCAGGTACAACTACATCCAGGGGATGAAGATGCTGGGTGCATACCTGTATGAAGTTTCCCAGCTGAAGGACTAAGACACCTTCCTGTCTGGCTTCTGGATCAGAAGTCTGAATTTTCTTACAAAACATCATCTATTACTGAGTCTTACATGGCTCCCCTCTTCCACCAACACTCCATGGCTTTCGTGGGGGAGAAGGAAGCATGTGGTTCCACTTGACAAAGAACATAGTATACCAAAACTTCTTTAAATGCTTACTTCAAATGGCACAGACTATTCTTTATCTGGCCAGCAGTTCTGAATTGTCTTTGTCCCCTCTTTATCACTTCAAAGTTGTGGTTTGCTGTATTCATCTTCCTGTAAAGCAGGAGGAGTGGTTTGTGCTCAGCAGCCACATCAGTTACAGAACTGCCAGTAGAGCTCAAGGTTCTTATTTCTGGATATGTCCTGGAAGTAGTCGAAGTGACAGATCACAGGGCTGTACTGGAACATGTTCAAGCTGTAGTGAGGCATCTGTCTTGCAGAGTGATTTGGAAGCACAGTTTGTCTCTTACAGCTTATACCTGCCTGCAGGTTTTGACTTACAGTGAATTAGGTTATAACAAAATTCACTGTGGTAATGACTACTGGCCATCTTTTGTAAAGCTGCCTTTGTATGCCCTAAAAAAGGACAATAAATAATCATGCTCTAGTGTTTGGCTCTTGGTCTCTAAGGATTAAATAATGACTTGGGAGGGAAAACAAATTCAAGTGACTTGGGAGAAACTCTTCTGTGGCTGTTGAGGCAGAGGAGCAACATGGCTACACACTGTACTTCCTGGGAATCCAGGCATTTATTCCTTAGGCTCTGGCTCTATAACAGCTTGTTGACTTGAAGCAGATGTAAATTCTGATCCCCTGAGAGGAAACAAGATCAGAAAAATCTCCCATTGTGGCTCTGTAAGCCAGGTCATCACAATGCAGCACAACTGATGATACTGCAAGAGAGTGGGTGGAATTTGTTGGCATAAGTAGGGAGAGAAGAGCATCACTCATTGTAACTACTGACTGGGATCCGATTTCAAGCTGTCCTTTGGGAATACTCAACCCCAACACTTTGGGTATTATCTCAAAACAACTGTCTGAGAATGTGGTGCAGTCCTGTAGCCTGACAAATGGGTGAGCAGCATGTGATGCTTCCTCCCTTGGGGGCCAGGAGGCAGGGGTGTCTTGCCTATCTGGATTGCACTGGTGCTTGATCTGGGGTCTTAATAGTGGGTGACTGTTGGGGCAGGGAGGAGGCTTCTGTTCTCATGGTGAAGCTTTAAAGCTCTGCCTTGCTTGTGGTGTTCTGTCTGGTTTGTCAGGGAAGTTGATGCCTGGAGATAGCTTGGTGCTGTTCAACTTGGTGCTTCTACTTGCAGCTGGGCTGCAGCCTGAGGCCCCACGGCATATGTGCATGTCAGTACTTGGTAGCACTAAACATCTGGACAAACACACCTTAGTAGGCTGCTAGGTTCTCATCTGTCAGTGATGGAACTACTCTGCTGCAGCATTGTGGTGGTGCACTGACCCTGGCTTGAGGCCAGGAGCCCACCAAAGTTGCTCTCACTGCTGACCTTAGCTGGACAGGGGAGAAAAAAACAAAAGGAAAGGCTTGTGGGTTGAGGTAAGGGCAGTGATTTTGCCCAAATACCATCATGCCTTGGGAAAAATAATTTATTACCAAACATATCAGAGTAATGAGAAATAAACCCAAATCTTAAAAACACTTCCCCCCTACCCTGCCTTCTTCCTGGAATCAAATTCTCTCCTCACTTCTCTGCCTGCTTTCCCTGAGCTGCACAGGGGAATGGGGGTTGTGGTCAGTTCGTTGCCCATTGTCTCTGCTGCTCCTTCCTCCTCAGTGGGAGTGCTCCTCCCACTCTGGCCCTGCTCCAGCATGGGATCCTTCTTGTGGGAGACAATCCTCCATGAACTTATCCAATGTGGATCCTTCCCATGGGCTGCAGTTCTTGACAAACTGCTCCAGGATGGGTCTCTTCCACAGGGTCACAAGTCCTGTGTGACAGTTGCACAAAAGAGGTTAAAAACACCGGTGTCCCCCTTATTTCTTAAATGTTGTGGATCTGCAAGGTTGATATGAGAAGCAGCTGAAGGAGGGAGTCTCACGGCAGTAGGATAGCCCTGTCTTCACTAGAGAATGTGGAATAAACAGGTAGACATTTTCTACACAGAATTTTGAAGGCCACAGTGCTGGGAATGAGACCTTTTCTTCATTATCCATGAAATTAATATTAAGGTTGACAACCCTAGGTATGGTAACGAGCTAAAAGAAGTACATGCTAAACATATATGACTACAATAGTCAACTCTTCACCCAAATCATGTTAAACATCACTCCATGGAGGGAACAGCTAAGGCTGGGGTATAAAGGGTATTGAGGAAGTTACCCCTGGGTGGGGAGAGGCGAGATCGAAGAGGCAGTCAGTGGGCTGTGCTCCTTCTCCTCCACCCAAGGCAGGGACGCCTTGTTGGGAAGCGCTGTGATTTCGCCTTTTGGTGAGAACACCCAGGACAGCATTTCGCTGGCGTTACGATCACAGCCATACGTTAGCGCTACTGCAGTGAGCGTGTTTATCAAAGGCCATTCCGAACTCTTGGTACCTGTCACTGTAATAAACTTTCTGTTAGTTTCAGCTTTGTGAAACTGTGTCAGGGCAAGTCCTCTGGGGGCTCTGTCAGGCAAACGTTGACTCTGATATGTGGCTACGCAGAACCCTTTGGACATTAACCGCTGACCAAGTCTGGGACTAAGACTGGACCTAGCTGCACCCAGGCTCCTCTCTGAGGAGGAGTTTAGAAAGGAAGGGAGTCCTTTCTGAACCTCGTGGCTCAACTGGAGGGCCTACCTCAGCCACTCATCCTCACAGGACACTCACAGGATAACATGCTCCAGTGTGGGCTTCCCATGGGGTCACAGCCTCCTTCAGGTATCTACATACTCCAGCATGGGGTCCTCCACAAGGTGCAGATGGATATCTGCTCCCCATCATCCTTCCTCCATGGGCCGCAGGGGGAACTGCCTGCCTCACCATGGTCTTCTCCATGGGCTGCAGGGGAATCTCTCTGGGGCCTGGAGCACCTCCTCCTCCTCCTTCTTCACTGACCTTGGTGCCTGTAGAGTTGTTCCTCTCACATCTTCTCAGTCCTTTCTCTGGCTGCAAAAACTGTTGCTCCTGACCAAAATGCAGGGGCCTATTTAAGCATGCAGGAGTAAATTGCTAAAGTAATGGGTCCTTTCTGAGGTAATTGGTATTTCAGATTTATTTAGATGTATAATTTTAAAGTTGGAAATCATCAGTATTTGTTACATTGCTACAGCAGGGCTTGCTTTAACCGTAACCTCTCTTGTCCCTGCCAAAGGTGACCACAAAAGCAGTAGTACTTGGCCTGAATGAACAATGCTCTTGGGCTCTTATTTCTGTAGTCTGCCTTCTTCAGACCTGACTCCTTGAAGACTTTTAGAAAACTCGTATCTGTTGCAGAGGTCTGGTTTGCTACTTCTTTCAATGCCTCTGCGTTGTACAGAGTTCCTTTTGCCCAGGTTGCTTAAATGACAGCGCTGTCGTACAATACAGCATGAAATGTGAGCTAAACACAAACACCAAAATGCACCGATGAAGCCCAGGACCTGGCAGCACCATCTGCTGGGGGCACAGAAGTCTCCGGACATTTTCCACACAGAACCGTACAGCATTGCTTTTTACCTGTTACCGTTTACCAAAAGGCTTGACCAGCTCCAGCTAATATATAACATAAAAGCTTGTATAATTAATATCCCTCAATAGATGCTCATGGGAAGACTTCTGAGTAAACTAACGACCAGACTGAGGATATGGGGAAGTACCACCAGGAGGAGGGCAAGACTGCCGGTGTTTCAGAGGGGTTTGGTTAGCCTAGGTGGCTGCTATGTGTTCTTACTGTGCTAAGTAACTCCTACGTGATGGTAAGCACTGGGAAAACGTTCTTGCTGGTTTTGCAGTTTCTTCCTCATGGTCTTTGCTACAGCCACTGTAACTGCCTGGGGTGGAGTTATGCCTGAACAGCTTCACAGCTATGAGCAGCTACAATCTTCAGTTTTCCTGAGCAGAGATGTGCTGGCTCTCTGTTTATAAGCCAGGTTATCAAAAGGAATGTGGTTATGAATTTCTCTAATCTGGTACATGTCTGAACACTGGCTGGGCCTGTAAAGGGCACCAACAGATGCCTGCTTAGTTTAGACTGTTGCTTCAAGATGTTCTTTTCATACCCAGGTTTTACTTGTCTACCACTTGCCGCTTAGGCTTAAACCAGGTAGGAGCCCGGCTCACTGCCAGTTGACCCAAATGGCATGTGGCTGCAAAGCAGTGAGGGTTTTTTTTGGTGGGGTATTTTGGGTTTTTGTGGGGTTTTTTTGCAAGCTTCTAATGTTTAGTTAAGTTATGTCAAAGTATGTTAAACTCTTTCAAATACTAATGTGGAAGTAGTTGGACCACATTTGTACCCTATGTGTGCCCCCCCAACCCCAAGGTAATTTTGCTTTTCTTGTCCAGATTCCGTTCCAGTCAAATTTGATGGAACTTCATAACTCTGATTTATTTGAAAGCTGGAGTCTGAGTAAAGGTGGTGAGAAGGTCTGTATATCCTCACTTAGCTTACTTTTCCCCGTGCTTAAGTAACTTAAGTCAGCAGCAGGGGTTTCCTAGAAACTCATTCTGGGGAGCTGGGAGGATTGCTTGCAGAAGGAAAGTGACTTCATAAATAGGCAGCTGGGGAAAAAAAAAAAAGGTAATATCTTTATGGCACAAAAGCAAAGCACATTCTTCTGTCCTGTTTTCTAATGTGGAATAATAGTCTGATTCCTGACTGGAAACAGGGAAACCTCCTGGTCATGTTGCTGTTCTGAAGTTTAGATAGCTTGTACTTCCAGTTCTCCCACTCCGAGCATGGAGGGAGACCTACAACAAGCGTTTTACAATCACTTGTCCACAGGGTGAAACTACTGCAAAATAGAGAAGGCAGACTGCTGGCTTCCAATACCTCGTTGCTCACTAGACTGCTTGTGTTTTAGCAAAATCCATGACAGTGCATCTTGATATGGAATATGCACTCAAAACAGCAGCTGGAGTTATTACAAGCTATTATCTCTAAATGAATAAGCCCTAACTGCCTTTTAAAATGTCACTTTATTTTTGCTGTACTGGGAAACAATAGCATTCACATTAAAAACACATTCCTGATTTTCAACTATGTGGCAATCCATTTTAGGCTTATTGAGCACAATGCTTCTAATTTGAAACTGCTCTTTAACTTGCAAAACAGGTTTTGGTTTAGCATAATGAGTTTGGATGTACTAACTAAATTAAAACTTATTTTCCGTAAGGTTACATGATAGACTGTCTTAACTTCAAGAACTTCAGCTTTGTGATCCTGACCTTGAAGCAACATGAAGAGTGGAGATAGCAGAGCTAACCTAGACGGAGGACGTGAGTTTGTTCATTCTGACAAAGAATTAGCTTAAAAACATTACATTTTTTTTCAGTGTCAACTGAACTCGTTCAATTAAAATAGATTAGATTCATGTGTTAAATATGCTTTTATATTATGAGGAGTCAATCTGAACAAATCACCTTCCTGATAATTAATAAAAATTATGCAGGGGATTTAAATCACTCCTCAGAGAATCTGCTTAGACTACACAGGAAAGCTTGGTAGTGCATAATTTTGATTCTAGTCCCTTGCTAGCTTGATTATACCATTCTGCATCATGATGCAGGCTGTGACAAACCCTGAATGCTAAAAGATGTTTTTCTAGTACTTTTAAATATTCATCTTCCTATTAATTTTGCATATCCTTAGCAATTCTGAGATTTCTTGAGGACTGCTTAAAATGCATGCCACTGAAATGTGCCAGCTGAGGCTGACACATTGGCATGCAGTGTCCTCCTTCTGTCTGGGCAGGCTTATGTTCTTCTCAATCACGGAGACAGCCCCTGGACTACTTATATTTCTGCCCTTTAGACTGAACAATGAGCTGACAAATACAGTTGAGCAGCTTCTTTTGTCACTGTTACTGTGCTATGCTCTCCTCTGGAAAAGCAGCTGTCCTGTATGCAGTGCCTTTGAATCATTTGGACTAGATGATCTTCAGAGGTCCCTTCCAACCCCTACAATTCCATAATTCCGTGAGACATGTTGCATCCTCAGAGGATGTGTGGTCTTGTTATGAAAAATAAAAGCTAACTCCTCCAAGATAACTCTAAGAATAGCTATGTAGTTACAATCCACAGCAAAAACACTTGACCCACAGAGCAAAGTACCAAATATTATTATCAAAAGTGAAGTATGTTCAGCTATTAGATACTCAAGAAACTCTTCATATAAAGGATCCTTTGAAGGCTGCTGTTACTGTCTATATATAGAAATAAAAACATATAAAAAATGCTAAATGTCTTCATGTAAAGGTGAATCTTTGGAGGACTGGTTTCTTGCTCTTTTAGACAGAGTAAGTAAATGGAATTGCAAATCTGAGCTGTTAACATATGGAAAATTGTAGCCAATTCCTGAATTTCAAGATAGCTCCTAAGATAGATGATGAAATTAAATTTCACATTTCTGAACTAATTAATGGATTTAATGTCCACGTAGTGAATAGAGCCAAGGTTAGAGATTTGTGAATAAAAGCTGTCTTCTCTTGGACTGTTTTAAATGTTAGTAGGGAGAATTTTGAGATACTGCTGCTTAATTTCAAGCAAACCTTTTAAACTCAGACTTGCAGCAACTTGGAAAGCACAATATAACTAAACTAACTAAAGTGTTAAAGTAGTAGAACAGCTGCAAAAAACTTCTGCAAGCTAGAGTGCTGTATAGTATTTGTTTATTTATAAATATGCCTTTGATAAGGTGTTGGTTTAGACTGTCTTGCTGTATTAGTAATGGGTTGGCATCTTCCTTCCAGTATCAGCTGTGTACTGGCGCATCATTAGAAACCTTTCAAATGCAAAAATCCTGTTTCTTTTGATGGGCTTTTTTAATAGTACACTCAGAGTACAGAGTATATGGCCTCTGCCTCCCATATTCTCTACCACTGCTGTTCTTTCTGCTCCCCCTCTCCTGCTATTTTTCCCCTATCATTCACATGAGGGGAGGTAACTTTGCAAGGGGCACCCATGGAGTTTCCCAGGAATATGACCAGGCTTTCATTTTATCACGTGATAGGTATACGTTGACCAGTCTGAACCTCTCCTACTTTTTGTATGAAGACTGTAGCTCTTCTAAGGCTAATGTCGAAAATGCTACCAGGCAATGATCTTTAATTTCAACTTTACTCAGTAGTTGCCACTGCAATTGTTCTCAGTTTTTGGAAGGTGGCACCACAGTATAATAACACTAAATGAAGTGGGAGAAGGTAACTTATTTTTTTTACTTTCAAATTCCCCTCCATACACAGCTTTATTGTTTGAGTGAATAGCAACCTGTAAAAATTCTAGCAGAAGAGCAGCTATTTCTGCAAGTCCACTGGAACATACTTTTTAGTTTGTGGAAATGCCAGAAGTTAAAGGCATCAGACAAAAGACTCAGAAATGGTTCCAGGCAAATCTCTTTAGGTTTTTCTATTGTATGTGTTGAACACTTAGCTGGAAGACCCAAGTTCAAAGCTGTAAGAATACAATATACATTTAAAATATAATATAGGCTCCATATCAACATTTTCAGGAATCGGTTGTCAAACAGTAAGAAGTAATAAAAAAAGCAAAAGGTTTATTTCTGCACAGCTTTGAATCTTCTTTTATTTCAGAAATATCCTGTAATGCGTGGTCAGACGTACCCTAAACCTTTGTACAAGGAGGCACAGTGCTGCTCGTGATTATTTTAAGGCAGTTTTAATTCTGAAGGGCTGGTTTCAGGAGTACAAATCAAGAAGAGAGAAGACTATCTGCTTCGGGAGTTCAGACATATCTTGGTTACCTATGGCTAATTGTCTGGCAACAGTGTCAATATAAAGAGATGTGAATAAAGAGAACCTGAATGTGGATAATAATGGAAAGACTGGGGAGGGAAAGAGCTCGAGAGCAGGCTTCAGAAATACAGTAAAGGGCTTCATGTGAAAAGTGTAAGTGAATGTATAAATACATATTCCTAGAGTACGGACAGACAGAGTTTACGAGCTTTCAGGCTTTAGTCTGCTGATGTTCCTTTGCACTGATCTGGAAATGGTGTTTAATGGAATTTGGCTGTTTATGAACTAAGTTTGTAGTGCTGCATATAATTTTTGGAAGCTTTACTTGGAGTTGTCTGACACTCGTAGATGAAATTCAAATACCTCTGAGACCAGTTCAGAAGTCTTTATCTTTTAAAGTTAATAGGAGTTTTGAGGAAGGGACTTGAGAAATGGGAGAACAGAATGTTGTCTATAACTGCAGATAAGTTCATGTATTGATCAGTTTAAAATGGAAATAGAAGGAAGTATCAAACACATCTGACGGCTTTTTTTCCCCATGGAAAACAGGAGCACCAGATTTACTGCCTATTAAATTGACAGAAAACTATGCTGCGTTGCATCGCCTGCTTTGTGAAAGTGTTCCTATAGAATATGACAGGTAATTGAGTCATCAACATAAAATATTAATATTTAAGACGATACATTCCATTTTCTTAATGCGTTGTAGTTCCACATCTATCTGTGTGCAAATATGACACAGATTTACTGGGACACAGCAGTCACCTTGAAGCTGTGCTCCGTAGCAGCTGATTAGCATTATCTGTTCCAAATGTAAAATAGGTTCAGCTTCTCCGACCTCATTAGAGGGAGCTGAGAGTGCCTCAGTAATGAATGCTCCTCTAGCTCCTTCCAATAATTTGATTTATATGGAAGAAAGTTTTAATGACACAATCCCTGCCACTAACAGACCAGCAGTCCTTAAGGACGTAGAAGAAAGATTCTGAAAGTAATTAGCCTTGGCACTAAAATTAAAAAGAAGGGGGCTGGAATAGGAAAATGTTCTTTTTCTCAATAGCACACGCTCTGCAATACAACAGCCTTTTCATCCCCTTCTATTCATAGACGTCAATGCAGAAGTGAGGCTGATATATCCAGAAGCGCATGGTAATCAGGCCATAAACTTACATATACACACCTGTTTGCTTTTGAGTTCGAATGACTGGAGTCTGCACCCGTCAAAAATAATCAACATTCTGGCACAGTGTTTATTAGCCTTTTTCAATTGCTGAATGTAAGGATTTGGGGAGGTAAAATGACAAAGCGCCTAGGAATCTGAGAGCCTGCCTTAAGTCTGGATCTAAATGAAAAGTAAAGGATATGGTGATTTCAAACTGTGAAATGTTCAGAAACTTGTTCGCTTTATAACAGAGCAAGAAGGTAAATTTTAATTTCACACACTTTCCATAAGATTATAATGCAAAAATACCGACTGTAATTAATCTGTTCCAAATATAATTTTATCTGTGGTGATAGAAATTAATGTGTCATCCTGAGTCCTTTAAACTTACTAAGTTATTCTAAAATTCAAACCTACCAAACAGCAAAATGGTATAAACCCCTCTTTTTTGTAGTCTGTGATTAGGGAGAATTGGTTACTTCAGGTGAGACAGGTATATTGGGAAATGATGCTTGAATTTATAAGCTCAGTCTGTCACTCATTTTTTTCACAGATTTATCAATATTCAGCGAGTTTTCAAGACTGGCAGGGGCAGAGTGACTTATATCTTGCTGTTAGCAGAGAAACACAGCAAATACCAAAAAGCCCGCGCTGTAAACCCCTTATTTCAGTACTTAGTGGCACATGTCACCTGGATAACATCCATTTATCTTTCAGTTTAAAGATCAAAAACTCTCTCTATGTTTCCACAGTGCTCTGAATTTGAGAGCTTGATCCCACTAAATCTGTTAGCCGGTTTAAGACCCAATTACTAGTCACAGGAACGAATGAAACCTTCAGATAAGATGACACCATGCTGAGATAATTCAAAAGGAATCAGTCACACTACTTCTGGCGGATGCTTTTTTTTTTTCCTTTTGCTTGAAACGTGGCTCTTTGAAAAGTGACTATTTATGAGAAAAAAAGCACTCTTTTTTTCCTTTGCTTGCAGGATTCACCTAAAACCTCAGCTGTGTGAGTTGCATCACCTTTCTAACATCTCCACAGAGCATTTTCTTTCTCCTCAGCTGAGAAAGAGCAAGTTTAGGTAGATAAAAGGTGTGTTTACATGTGACTGGGGAGGCTGCACACCAATGAAAAATATGATGTCTCTGATGCCTTTGTATTCGGCTGAAGTCACTCACAAGGTACTGAATGGTTTGGACTCCTTTAGTCCATCATGTTCCAGAGTTAGGTTCTTCTATATGAGTTCTGCGTGTAATTACTGCTTTGGAAATGGAAGTATGTGCTGCCTCTGGCAATACTTTTAATAATAACTTTAGCTTTACCCCAATAGTGAATGATCAGGTAGATGAAAGCAGATTTATTACAAGTGAAGAAACTAAGGCCAACACAAATACTTTTGTCCTTCTCTAAATGTGACAGGCTAACCAGGTCCCTTTCGCTGTGCCATTATCTTCAGTCCCTATTTTCTTGTGCTAAATTACCTATGTAAGTTGGGGTGTGTATGCGTAGATTTTTGTTGTGGGAATCTGCTTGCCCGGCCAGTTTCCCTGGAAGTATCAACATGGAAACAAACAAACTACCCTAATCTCTGTAGCCTTCATGAGGGAAGGCACCATGGGAAAGTAGGGAACATCAGAATATGATTTTGGTTCCTATGTGCTTTTCTGTAACCTAAAATATTGACCTGTGACATAAGCAATACAAAAAACATGCTAAACAAAAGTTTATTTCTGTTCTGATGGAGGCATAGCAAGACACAGGTATTGTAGTTTTTCCATATAGAAAGGGGGGGGAAGCTACCTCTACATTTTCCATGTGTCATTACGGGGAATTTCTGTGTAATTGCATGCCATGGGTTGAGGTAAAGGATATCCAGCTGTACCATCGACCGTCTGCCCCAGAACGTAGGAAACCACTGAAGAACGGTGGTCATTCAGGTAACTGCAAAGCAACAGCCATCAGTGTGCCAGACCGGTGTGGTTTGTGGTTAAGAGACAGATTTTGTCAAACCCGGAGCTGGCTGGTTAGGCTGCCCGGTAGCATTCCGCTACAAGGGAGGGGTTTGGGTGATCGATTCGGGGTGAGCCTTGGAGGGGAGCCAGGAGCCCTGTGGTGGGGAGCAGTGCCGGCAGCAGTGCACAGGACACGGATCCGTGCTAGCAGGTGGCTTTGCAAGCTAAGGCAGCAGACTGGGGGCTGCCCTAAGCGTCAGCTCTGCGTGGCAGGGAGAGCCCAACACTTTCTCTCAAAGGCAGACGATGATAACTTTGTATTCAGGGGGCTGAGCAGGAAACTCTCATTAAAAACCAAAGCCGGTGACAGTTGGGCTCGTCTTGTGGGTCAAGCATGCGTGCAAGCAATGTGTATCCGAGATGCGATTTCCTCCCCAGCCTCCTCCTTTCCCAGCTTGCAGGAGAGGGTGCATAGTTTATTGCAAATGGGGAGAAGATATTTTTCTTCCTGGTCAAGCTGTGTACCCCTTAAACTGGCTTCCAGGCAAGAGGAGAGGAGAGAAGGGTGGAACTGCTCCTCTAAGAGCTGTTTGTGCATTTGCTCTTTCATAGCGAATGGCTTAAGTGCATGTTTAATATTATTATCATGGGATTTCCCGTTTCTCTCTTTTAGTTCACCCTAAAAGTTAATTCCCTCTGAAGTGCAATGAGTGAGGGGATACAAACCTTATGCATCTGCATGAATTATCTCGAATATTTCAATCAAAATGTCATAACTTGTATAAGGATTTAGGCACTTGGAGTGTGGGATTAATGACTATCCAGAACAGTGATTTTTCAGAACTGTCATTTGCTTGGAAGTTAAGAGATCTAAAAATATTAGCTCTAAATGTTCTGGTTCCCATAGCACAAAAAATGCAAACCCATCGTTGCCTTTTAAGCCATGTCGAAGCACATGCTACGCTTTTGCTGAAAGGCCTTTGAGCATATGAGGAACTTCTCTACTTGGAAGGACTGTAAGAAAGAGAGCAAAACTACTTGTCTGTAGGGAAAGTACTTTAGGTCTAAACCCTGGTGGAATGAGTAGGGAACTCATTTCCACGGAAGCTGTAATGAAGTTTATAGCGTCTCAGCCAAAGAGCCCGCACAGCTGGCTCAGCTGTTAGCAGGCTCAGCACCTACGTGCAGATGTTTAATAAGATATCCAGATACGAATTCGTTTTGTCACTGGAAGTGCCAGTCTGGTAATTACCTGGCTCTCTGTTTTTGTTGAGATGCTATCACATCTTTCACAAACTGGCCTGTTGATGGCATGACTTGCATAGCATGTGAATGGTGCAGAGCCTCGGCTTAATAAGCATCTGCTCCGGGCTCTCGGAGCATGGGCTTTACCCTTGCCTCTTCACCTCAGTGGCACTATGATAGAAGAGACGTGCTAGGAAGTATCTCACATTCCTCCTCTAGGAGGTCACAATTACAAAGACCTTGCAATGGTAACATCTGTTGCCATGAGGTGCAGCAGTATGGGGGGGGGGCATGTATATAGCTTATACATATGTATATTCATATATGTATAAACACTGGGTTCCTTTATTTTTAAGCTATTTAAGAGTGACTTACATCTGTCGAGAGAAGAACTCTGCTTGCTTTGGCCTTCTCCCAAATGCAGTTCAAAGACAGGAAGGCTGCAGTGGAGAAACACTCACAAGCCTTTCTTCAGAGGCTGCTGCTCCTGGGACACCCAGCCGAGGTGCAGAAGTCAGCGAAGTGTCAAACCGAGTTAACTTTGTGGTACTCCAGACGCGTGCCTTGAGGGACACCGTGCACACCACCACCTCAGTGACTCGTGCCCTGCCCCAGCCAGTTCCTGGACCTCACAGAAAGCTGGGGGGAGGCCGCCTGAAGAGCTGCATAAACATAAGTACTGCATGGTTAGTATCAACTTCACCCCATGAACTCATAAAGCCAGTTTCCGATGTCAGTTTGGGAATGACTGAGTTATCAGCTGGATAAAAGCCACACCTGCACGAAGAGCGTTAATCACCCCTAAGGGAATGCTGCTGTCATTTGGCTGAGCAAAGCTGTCTGAAGGGTATCAGGATGGGAATAACCTCTTGCCGTCACTTCAGTGTGATTAATAACTGAAAATACTGTTGCTTAACCATTAAGCAAAATGAATTTATAATTATGCTCTTGGAAAAACAGGACACTGTCCTCCCTCAGCATTCTGTGCAGCATAGGGGAAAAGGAGCTGGACAAGAAAAACTTGTTTGTTCTTCCCCAGTGCGTATCGCTTAAAGCCTGTGTGACTGGAGACCTGTGCATAGAGAGCTTGCTGAAATAGCCACTGGGAAATGAGGAGGCTTTGTGCTACTGGGCTTTGTTTCGCAGAGTATCTTGAATCCTGGTGGCCATGCTCATGGAAGGTGCTGAGCATTGTTGCTCCATACAGAGGACAATCTGTGGCCACCAAATCTTGTGAAGCACTGTGCAACCTCTTGCCTGGGTAAGGGAGTCTTTCCTAAATGGATCTCCTTCCACTGACATACCCAGGTGTGATTATCAACGTTCAGGTAATAACTGTTAATTCAGGGTCTTTACCTCTCTATCAGTGCAATCTCACTCCATCATCTGACAAGCTCTTGCAGCGGGCAATATTGCTTAACTTGTGGTCCTAGGCTTTGGCATGAGTTATGATTATCTCAAAAGATGATGGCTGGGAAATACTTTTTAAACTGCAGCGTGGAGTGGGAAGGAGCGAGGAGGTGGAAGGACTTCCTGCTGCTGCACAGGGAGAAGCAAAAATCCTTGTAGGTGAGAGATATTTTGGGAATTTTTGAAGAGGCCTCTCCATTCCACACTTATATTTCTAGGAGACAATGAAAATTTAAGTTATATGAGGGCAGTATATTGAGAAATGACACTAAGTGGCAATAATAACCACATAACACTTATAACATTACAATATCATTCCTCTTTTCCTGCAATGCACTTTTAAGAAATGAAAGGTGACTTGAGCTAGAAGTAGTTTCTTTTAGAATGACAGAACTGAAAACATATTTCTCTGTCAACAAAATATTGCTCCCAACAGCATATTGTTTACATATTTGCACACTCTAACGTAATATTTTAATTACTTAAGATAATTTTATAATTAAGGTAAGAATTAAGGCATGTTAATATTGCTGAAGTGCCAATGAAATTAAGTTACTCTTGATTGTACCATCACTTTGTAACTGAGGCTGCTGCCCTGATGTAGTAATAGAAACACAACATAGGAGAACATCTCTGCCCTGGATGGCTTACATTTTCAAAGGACAAGAGAAACAAAGACATTGATGCATTTTTCTTGATCCCATTGTTTTAGTTCTGCTCTTATTTTCCTACAATTGGTCTATTTTCCCCTCCTTAAACACTCATTGTGTTCCAAAGAGGAATTGTCCACGCCAGCACTCAGCCAAACCATTCAAGTTGGTTCTTTAATCTTTCCTCATAAGTTAGCCTTTCTTGTAGTTAATAAGCTACCACCAAAGAGTGTTTTTATTAAGGAGATAAAGCTGACTGCTTTTTAAAAGGCTTCTAAACAATGTTAGCAATGTTTATGATACACCATAAATGGAATAATGACCATAAAAAAAAATAAATCTCTTACACTATGGACTCTAAACCTTGGAACAAGTTATAGGTCATAAAATAAGGAGCAATTAGCAATGAAATAATAAGCTACAAAGCAATCATCACTCTTTTTTCTTTTTTTTTTTCACAACCGTATAGTTTCTCAGTAGTATAAAGTGATAAATAAGCAAATAGTTGAATGCCTAAATTTAGTAGACCTATTTCTAATCTCACTCCTACTACTGTAATTCAGGAGTAACTCCAGTGTGAAACATTTAACGTTAGGATAAAGAAAGGCAGGATTCATGTAAAAATGGAATTACTGCAAATACATGCAAATAAACATTTAATTTTCCCCCAACTTTTGCATTTGATTTGCAAAACAGTTTATTATTAGTCGAAAGAAGAACTTAAATGAACAAAAGGTCTCTGTAAGGCTCTTCTCCCTTTTGAAGACTGATGCTTGTGACTGAATCTGATCATGTGAATACAGGTTCTTTCAAAATGGGCAGAGGACCATAAGGATAGAAAGTTGTGCACAAACACAAGCACCTAAACCTAGACATTTGCTATAAATTCAGAGTCCTCTGGTACGGAAGAACCAGCAGCAAGATGATGAAGAGACTCTCCACATCTGAGTACAGTGTGCTTAGATGTGGATGTCAAATGCCATTTCAGCAAGTCAGAATATAGTAAATATTCTTCATGTATGTTGCAGCTTTTCTTTTGGTGGTCACTGTGTTTTAAGGGTGTTATGAACCAGATTAGTAGCTCAATCTTACTAGTGGACATAGTTCAGTACTTAGCTGTACCTCCCACTGTTCTTCCCTATTAACCATTCTGCTATGAAAAGAGCAAAAGACAACGCAGTTGTCTGTCCAAGAAGGATCTTGGGAAAGTGTTTATCTGACTGCAAACCAATGAGCAGTCAAGCTCGGAAAATTCTGGTAGGTAAATAATGAATTACTTCTCCTCAGTGGGCACAGAGTGACGTACTACTTCCTGGGAGAAATGCTTCTCCTTAACAGAAACATATTATTTTCTTTTCCATTTTTAAAATTAAAAAGCAACTAATAAATGCCACCTCTTTTCTCAAAATCCGCTAAAATACTCTTGTAAAGCAGCAATGCTTATCAGTAATGCTCAACTGCTTTCTGAATGCTGGGATTCCTGCTAGGATCTGGGACTTCCAGGGAGAAAAAAGGAGGAGGAAAAGGAGATGGGAAAACTTCTCATGGCTTGATGTGGTAGTGATTTGGGTATCCTGCTTGGATTATTATATGATAGAGAAGCGGACTTAAGCATCTAAAACAAAAGTTAATCTTTGACTTAAAAGTAACCCTTCATAACTGCAGAAGATATCCGTGAACTGAGATAAACTGCCCCTGTTTAGCAGGTGGAAGAGGAGATCTTTCCACTTCAAGCTCTTATCAACCAGCCACAAAGGCAGCTGCAAAACACGAGCACAAAGAGGTAAGGACTTTCTTTTCTAATACCACCTGCAATATAGCAAAGCAAAACTGATAAATAGGGTCTCTTTTTGGCCTCTCTTTTTTTTTTTTTTTCCTCTAAGGCTTAAGCAAGAAGGGCAGGGCCAGTCACTGCCATTCCCCAGAACACCCTATGGCAGCTCATATTGCAGCACTGCTGACTGCTGGAAACAGCACTGGGCGTTGCGGGGTCACCTGCCAGCCAGTGCCAGATCTCACCTAGGCTCTCCACCAAACGTTTTCATTGCTGCTACACAATCTGTTGGATTTGATGCCATTTCTTTAAGCAGGCCCTGTGAGCAGGCGTTCATTCCCCTGCACGTGGCTGGATCCCCACAACTCCTAGCCATTACAAGGGCAGTGGCTGCACGTGGTCAGGCCTTTGCTGGAGAACTGCCACGGGAAGTCATCACCACCATCCTCCTCCAAGGGTCTTGCCTAGTCAGCTGGAGAGGTGACTGAGGCTTGATTGCCTGCTTCCACCAAAGGTAGGCCACTTATCAGTGAATGTTGTTAGAGGAGGTTAATTAATAACCCAGCTATCTCTGTTATATTCCTTGATGGTGATTGCTTAGAGGGAACATTCCTTTAAATGGAGCCCACTGTTAGTTCGGTAAATTAGCTCCTACTGCCATACACATCTTCATCTCCTTTCATGTCAAATGTCCTTTATATTATTTTCAAATTAGGCAACTTATGGCTTTGATTTTCTCTCAGTTGGTTGCAAAATGTTCAGTTTTCATTGGTGTGTGTGCCCTCCACCCCCCCAAAAAAAAAGCTGCATCACAGGGAGAAAGGCATGTGAGGCACGCACTTCTGGAACAGCAAGGAGAGCAGCAAAGCATGTTCAGCAGCTGCTTCTCAAATATTTGTAAGTTTAGTTGATATTTTATCAAAGATTCATCCGAGTTAAAGAATCAACTTGGTTTTCTTGTTAAAACATGCCCTAAGAACGCTAAGTTTTCTTTTAACGGTACTTAACGAGACGGAAGTGAGACACAAAATGTTCTTACTACTAAGGAATGAAGGAAGAGAAACTGTGTGGCTGTTGTGCATTATTTCTAAAAATAGTCATACTACATTTTTCTATAAAGCAGCAACTGCTCTTTAAAAGGAGATCCAATAAAATGCACTTGAAATTGAACACTGAAGTCTTTGTTTGATATTCCCCCCCCAATTTATCATCCTTTCAAATCATTTTGCCCCTCCTTGTAATATTCAGCTATTTTAGCCTTGCCTGAAATCTTTCTACTGCTTTATTAAACCCACTCCCTTTTCTACTCAGGCTTTCCCAGTTGTGATCCAAATTCTTTCTAGCAGCATTGTCTGTGTATTGGTGGTACACTAACATGAAGTTCCATCTGCTACTGCCCTCCCTCCCAACAAAACATCAACAAAACATTGCTGCTACCTAATTTCTCATTTGAATTATTAGTATTTGGTGCACTCTGCTACTCTGGAGAACTCTGTAAGTATCTCCTCCCATTTATTTTCCCAACTTTGCCACTGTTCACGATTATTTTTATCAAAGCAATATTTTTTTAATACTCTATAAGCTTTTATTGAAGTCTGAGTCTGTTTTGAAAATACCACAGAATTATTTCAAATATTCCTAGGATGTATTGCTTGTTTGAATGTTGGGTTTTTCCTCCACAGCATTTTAGTTTCCTTGGTTCATTTTTTTTTAAACAATTAAAAACTAATGAAACATGACTTGAAGACATATGTCTCTTGTCTGCATCTTTCCAGGTCATTGCGTAACATGGATAAAAAGAGGGATACCATCACCACAGCACACATCCTCTGTATATGCAGCCCTTTTGTGATTCTGACCTTCATGTAAAATTACAATATGTGTAATGTCTGTCAAGTCACCATAAGGTGCCAACTACATATATATATATACACTCATTCTTTTTAGAGTGAAAATGCATAGAATTCAGCAAAATTGAATGTTTGAACAGAAAGAGAGGAAAATCACATACAGTGGAGACACTGACACTTATCTGTTGCATGAGCTAGGTTACTCTAGCAGCCATGTTCTGACCTGTGTTATGATCCTCCTTGTCCAAGTGTGGCATACCCAAAAGGTACTTTGTTGTAAGTAACAGAACCTGGAGAAGTCTGTCTGGCTTTCTCAGGTTAAATAAGGGCACATTCAGTGGCCTCGGCTGCAGATATTTTCCAAATCGAGGTTTGGAAATGGCAAAGTAGAAAAAATGAGTGAAATACGTGTGAAATTGAGGCATCTAGCAGACTTTGTGGTAAATGAAGGTTTCAGCCCTAGAGTGTCTCTAGACGAGCGCTTCATTAAAATCCTCACACGCTGGGATCTCTCAACCTGTCTGGCAATGCCCATGGCAAGACTGGGTTTATCCCACTTCCGGATGAGTGACCACTCTGTACAATGCCTGCTCCTACCACCCTCCTCTGGGGGTGCAGCGTTTTGCACTTTGTTACAGCCACTCACAAATGTACACATCGAAGCTCCCGTCCTCTCCTCAGCCCGTGCAGGAACCAGCTCCCCTCTATGAGGCCCAGCTTGGAGGTGGAAGATGCTATGTCTGTAATAAGGACCAGCATGATGGTAAACTTTGCTCTCCTGGGACCCGCTGCTGGCTAAAGCAAGACCAAACAACATCATGCAAGCAGAGCCATTGCTTGGTCCCCCAAAAGCACGCAGCAACAAAGAGAGAAGCAAACAACATAAATGGCTTCCAAGCTTCACTTTTACCTAATACTGATCATCTCCCTGTATCTCGGTCCCCTTCTGTACATGACCTGCAGTGTTTCAGCTCAGATACTCTCCTGTACCTACCCGGGCACCGCTCCATCAAAGCCAGCAGGCTTTGTCAGGAAACTCTATTCATGAAGGAACCACCAGTTACTACCACACCAGCCTGGGACTCCCGGTTTTGTCTGCCCTGTGCAGCCTGGGATGTCTTCCTGACCATGTCTGTTGATAGCACTCCTACGTGACATTGCCTTCTGCAGAATAGACCTTGGTTGCCAAATATACGCAGACACTTGCACAGTCCAATGCTGGAAGAAATATCCAGACTCGGGATTTGAAGTTTGAGATGTCTGTTGCAAAACTCTTGTTGAAACTCTATCCAAAGATGACTATAACCTAAGCTACCAAACCCCAAAACCTCACTCACCACCACATCTTTGTTACTAAATTCTAGAAGCTGCTTTGTCTCTTCTGAAATGTCTTGATTTTTTTTTCCCTGCTTCCTTCAAAAATTCCTGTAATAATCCCTTTTGGTTTAGGCCAGATTGCTGCTGCTGTGACTGGTGATGGGAATATTTGAAAGGGATGGCTGATAAGATTCACCTCGTGGAGGTAGGGTTTACCTTTTTATGGGGAACACAATGTGACAAGAAAATGGTATTTTGATCATTGCTTAAGGTTTTTTTTTCCCTGCAACTACAGGTTCTGTTACTAGCATAGAACATTTTTAGAATCACAGTGTTGGGTTTTGACCTTGGAGTCCATCCTGTTGCACAGGCCAATCCAGCAACTATGCTGAATTTATCCCAGGCAAGTATTTAGCCATCCAAGCATTACACTGCTAACATCGATTCAAGAAACTACAGCAGGAGCTTCAAGGAACCAGGAAGGGAAAACTACAGGAAGGAAGAAAATAACTTTTTAAAATCTGATGTTTTTTAAATCTTCACTTCTCTTGTCAAAAACAAGATGGCAGAGAGGTTTGCAAGTGCAGAATGACTTCTGCACTTATCAAATGTTTCAGTATTGACACCGTTCTTATGCAAGCACAAAAGTTATTTGTTGTTTAATACTCTCCAGTGTCAGGACTGCTCTCCCTTACACCTGTAAGACCTGTAATGTGTGTCAGTGAATCCCTTTTCTCCCTCCTTCTGGAAATGAAGAAAAAGAAAGATGAGTCTCCCGGGCCATTGGTGTGTGTTGGTGCTTGCCAGTCTTCCCCCGGGACTGTCTTCCCAGAACATACAATTTGAGGTTTGTGCATTGAAAATTGATGTGACAAATATTTCCTTAGAAAACGCTTCCCCTAATTTACTTATCAAGCAGAAATTGTAAAGCAGTTCACTCTTTGGTCATTTTTCACTTTGTTCATTCAGAAACTTGACTATGAGTCGATTGAAGGTTTTATGTGATAAAATAATTCAGGTATACTTTCTTCAGGCTTGAGGAACTTAAATGAGACTTAAACAGGCTCAGCACTCTGCAATTGTCTATGCTTTCCAGCACTGAAAAGACGTGAGTACTGGCAGGATGTCTCTAATACCGAATTTTGTCCTTACCTTTCAGATAGAGTCCATCTCAGGCCATCTCAGGCCCGTGCTACTCCAAGGCAGTAATGTCCTCCTCATCCTCTTCAGTGTTGGAGACAGAGATCTTCCAGTACATCGATGTACATCAAAGTGATTTCATCGAGGTAGGAACTACCTTGCAGTGAAACGATGAGCGCAGAACTGGTGCCCCGGAGGCCTGTGCTCTACGTGCCAGATGGGTGTTTGCGACTAAGGTAACGAGCAGGGTTCCAGATCTGGCATCAGTTGTGCCACATGTGCTTCACAAAGCAAGGCTGCAAGGGCACAGTCTGTGCTGGGGACCCTCTGGGTGGAAGAGGGATTCGAATGGATTTCCACAAACCAGATGGTTGTGGCATCCTTTGAGTGTGCGCAGAGAGGATCCACTAAGCCAAAATGCACCCACGTCAGAGAAGCAAGGCAGATAGGCTCCTCTCTTGCTTTACATCAGAACTGATTTTTGTAGGTTTGCTCTTGACAAGGACAGGAGTTTTGGTCCCATGCTCATTTGTGCTTTCATTTTTTGTCAGTTGTCTGTGAAAAAAACAGAAACATAATTAGTCCAGTTGGTATCAGTTATGCTTCAAAGCCAGAAGCACTTCCGAATCCTTGCTAGGATCACCACAGTAATTTGTACATGATGCAATTTCTGCAATGTAACCTGGTCAGCATTGAGTCTACCTCCTGTTCCATCAGGTTTTAGATACGTGACCGACAGTGTGAATGCCCAAGCATGGGCACCCTCCCTGCTTAGAAAACCAGGACTCTCAGCCCTGGGGACCCATCAAAGCAATTCCACTCGATCCTGAAGCCTTGTAGCACCCATGACACTGCTGTGACGGGATAGAAGTGAAACCATCTTCCGGTGTGACACTTCTCATGTTCAAGGGCCAAACACCACAGCATCCTGGGTGATTTAATGGCGCTTCTTTCCTTCTTGTGCAGGATCTTAAGGAATGGGTGGCTGTGGAAAGTGATTCTGTTCAACCGGATCGGAGGAAAGAAGTAATACGAATGATGGCGCTGGCAGCAGACAGACTTGCAGTGCTGGGAGCTACTGTTAATTTAGTAAACCTGGGGTCACATCAGGTGCCTGTCTCAACATCATATTTGCACACGTGGTCTACGGGTTACATTCAGTGCTATGTATATGCATGTGTATATTAGGACTTACTAATATTTTTGGTAGCTAGACAATGATTTCTCAATAGAGCCACAGCCACACAGAACCTGCCAGATTCAGTCCCTCAGACTGCCACCAGACCTGAGAGACCACACAGATAAAGAACATGTTGTTGATGTTATCTGCACAGCAGGGACAGTTTGACACTTTTAACTGGAGGAAAGCCGTTTGCAAAAGTAAAACGCCTGAATTTTTACCAGGGCTCATTTTTACAGTTTTCCAAGTAATGAAGCATGATAGTTACAAGGAAAATATTGCCAGACAGAAAGGTCTGGCTATCTTGAGAACCACCTTTGTTTTTTGGGAGCTTCTAACAAATGCTCCAAGACGTTGTCTTAATGATTGTTGGAAAGAAATGGGCAAGAGCTACTCTCTGAGGAATCCTTGTCTCTAGTTTACTTACTGTAGCTGGGGGCTCTTTCCTGCCCTGGGCTGTTGGATTTATATTCTGAGAAGAATTCAAAAGCTCATTAATAGCTATTAGCTTTTCCTTCCTCTGAGGCCTCTGGGGAGGATTGCAGGAGTCTTAGCACAAGGACCTCGCAGCACAGCAATATTTCAATATTTCAGGCTATGTCATTTAACAGCTGTAATGAATGCGTTTAAAATTAAAACCTTAGCATGCACTTGGCATGCAGTTATGATTGCCAAAATACATAGCAACAGTCTGTGCCAATATGAGCAGGGAATGGATTACCTGTTGTTAGAGCAGAGACACTTTTCTCTGCCTCGGGCCAAAATACTGTTTCACAAAATGGGGTTTTTCCTTTGATTGCCGGGCAAGAGGCAGCTACGCTTTTGTGCTGCAACAGACCGGTACAGACTGACATTATTGGTGAGTACAAGGGAGCGCGCACATCCCTTCACTCCCTATTCCTCTCTCCTGCGAGACGCTCGGCCTCTTTTGGCCGATGTGGAGACCCGTTCTGCACAGTGGTAGGTGGCAGGATCAGTTTAGCGCTGTAATCTGTTTTGAAAACAGGCTGAAATAGCTGCTGCCGCCTCCTGCCAGCGAAACTTCGTTCCTGTATTTGAAGTTACGGGCCTCCTGCCATCTGTCTGTGACAAAATCAACCCCCAAATTAGTTTGCGTGGCTTTCGCCTGTTTCAGTGTCACAACTTACGCTTTTGTCACTACAGCGTGCGGTCAGCTTCGCCTTCTCCAGTGCTGGGAAGTAACAGTTTAGTAACAGGTGCATTCATGACACTAAAAACTTAAAAGAGCTCCATAAAGTCCCTGCAGAACCTAAACAGTTGGAGAGAGAAATTTTAATTTCTCTGAACAGGTTAGAGCTGGATTCAAAGTCAGATTTGTGGATCTGATAGGAGCAGAGCCAACTGCGTACGTAGAATTATTTTCAATACTGAGAATTCAATTTTTTTGTAACACTTCTAAGTTTTCAAAGGTTTGGTTTTCCTTAGTTGTTTTTAACATTTCTCTGCAGCTGCCTGATGGCCAGGACCTCCCACTGCCTCCTGTGATTCTTGGGGAACTGGGCAAGGATCCACAAAACCCCACTGTATGTTTCTATGGTCACGTGGATGTGCAGCCTGCCAAAAAGGAGGACGGCTGGAAAACTGACCCTTACACACTGACTGAAATCAATGGTGTGTATCTCGTTGTAACTTTTTGTATTGTTATTTGAATACACAGCTGGGATTCTGAGTAGAAGGAGGCTCCCTGTATGTTGAACCACAGCATGAGGACTTCTCCTATGGAAATCTATGGGACAAATCCAGCGGCTTTGAGTTTTGATGACCATGCTGTGAGTAGTGAGACCCAGCATTGATTGCTTAATATTTGGCGTGGAAGAGCCACATGAGGTTAATGCCACTTTATAGAGTATTCAATAGAGAATCTATTTCTGCTTTAAAATTATTTTAAAGGGTTGTTGGATCCGCCATTATCCTCCCTTGCACCTCCTGCTCTTGCTTCATAATCCTTCATAATCCACCTGCCACGCTGGAGCTAAGGAGCATTGGTGGTGGAAGAATGGGAGGCCCCCTTAATGTAGTCATCCTTCCACTACAGTCAGCTGAGCATGAAAAGCTCCATTCACTCGAAGGACCAAAATTAAGGATGGAGGGTCAGCAGAGGTGACAAGAATCCAGAAATCCTGATTCTCAGGTCTGTCCTATAGCCATTAAATCGCCCTTTCCCATCTGTTGGGACCAGTTCCCAACACTCTTACTGGAACAACTCTTCTGCCTCCACTGGGGATTGCTATAGATAAATCTGGTAGTGGCAACCAACAGATAGATTTATCGGTACATGAAACTGAAATATGTCCCTGTATATAGCAGTCAAACACTTAAAAAAAAATTATGTACCTTGACTTGTAGCTTCATACTTCTACTGCGGTATTTATCTGTGGGGTTTTTGCTGCTTGTTCAAGGGCTGGCTGATGTGCAGAGAGGTTGCATAGTGTGCAAACCCTCCGAGCAAGTCCGGTGCGAACAAGCAGCTCCTTAGAACAAAAGTGAAGCTCAGAAATCGGCATGTAACAGAAACCACAATATGATATATACAAAAGGGAAAGAAAAATTGTACCAGTCCACTGGGAACCACCCATCACCTTATTTAAAGCAAGTCAGTGAAATCCTGATTCTTTTGACACTTCACTTGACACACCACCACAGCTCCTGTGGCAATAGGCATTTGCTGATTACATTGAATTGAGAAGATAAGTTTCAAAGATCGCTTAAAAACATTCCCTCTTTTCTTTTTAAGGAAATCTCTATGGGCGTGGAGCAACAGATAATAAAGGACCTGTCTTAGCTTGGATAAATGCAGTGGAAACATTTAGAGCCTTGAAATTAGTAGGTATCAATGAGGACTTCTATTATTATTATCATTGTTGTTGTTGTTGTTGTCATCTGGAGGGATGTATTTACCTTTCTGTGAGTTAGGTGTCTGTCGGAACAGACATTTTGAAATATTAGCTTATTTCTGCACTGGTCCCACTCTAAGAATCTGTCCTTGAGCATTTTTATTTTGAACAGTCCATATGCAATGTAAATTGGTATCGCTGTCATTGCCCTGTAGAGAAAAACTCTCTGGAGGCAGCATTCAAATATATATTACATACATTAAACAGCTTTGATACTCTATTCTCTTGAGAACTTTTATAATGGCAAAATAATACACATCACAGATTGGTCATTAAGACTCATCTCTACTGTTACATTCTGTTGATCGTTGGTTTTGTCTAGCTACAAGTTACCTTCAATTTATGTGTATGCCTGAAGTGAACAAGCATCAAAAAATACTCACACATAACGGGCTCTGTTCTTTCAGTGTGTTAGATTTATCAAAGCAAATTCTTTGAATGGGTGCACTAAGCAAGTACTAATACAGAGTCATAGAATCATAGAATATATACTCGCTTATAGCCTGACATATCTCTAAGAATCAAACCTTTGCCTAAATTATTACAGTGACCAACACAGATATCTTTACATTAGTCTGCATATTTAATAATGTGGGACTAGTTGTATCCCGAATGCAAAGCTAAACCAACATACAGTCTAAGTTTATAACTTTCTTAGCAAATATCCTTTAAGGTGACTTTGCACAACACATTTTGTTGTATTGTTGAGAAACAGGTTTGTGCCTCTGTTATGACATTATGGCACAAATTGAGCATAAGTCTTGACTTTTAAAGTCCTTTTGCAACCTTCTGGAAAACTGACGTTTTCCTTGGATCAATAGTACTGAATTGACCTCGGTGTCTCTTAAGTGTTAGGAAACCCACACGTTATTTGCCTACAGATTAGCTGTTGTAAGTGGATACGGTTATGGGTCTGTCTTTCTGATTCTTTCCAGTTTTTCAAATTACTAATAGCTATTTTGGCATTTTAACAAGCAAGGATAAAAAATCTTTGTCATTCGAAGCCTTTCCCTAGAAAACAGCACAGACCATCAAACAATATTCATGAACGGTTTGTTTCTAAATTTTTTGTGGTCGTTCGATGAACCATTGGTGAACCCATCCATAAATTATTATCATTTAATTCTACACATTTGTTCCTGCATTTAATCAGAGCATTGAATTAAAAGAGAAATCATCTTAAAACCTGTAATGAGAAAATGAATTGGAATGAGAAACTATGCTCAAATTTATTTCTCCTATGGGACACGTCAGCATTTCTAACTCACACTATTCCATAATAAAAGTTCTCTTAATTACCCTTGGAAATGCGTCCTTACAAACTAGCAGGCAAATGGACTCATGAGTGCTAAAAGAACAATTACAGTGGAATCACCAGCAGTGTTTTTACTGCTGTGTGACTAACCCTGGCGATAGATAACGTATTGGTAAAACCGCAGCGGTGGACCTCTGCCAGTGCTTCCCGCACGGGCACGAACAGTGGAGATGTAAGAGGCAGGAAATTCTCTGTGAAAATGGAACTGTTCTTACATGAGTTAGGTTTTCCAAAACAATTAGAATATTTAATAGCACTAAGACAAAGCCCATTTAATGAGAGAGTCCAACAAGCTTTCTGAAAACACAAAAGGAAAAAAGATACAATTTATTCACCTTCACAAATGAAAAGTATATAAGAACATGAGGAAAACCAAGTTTTTTGGGAAACTATGTGTGTCTATTTATCACTGCCCTTTCTACTGAAGCAAGCTATGTATCCTATGTCCTTCTTTTCCTAACACAACATGTACTGCAAGCCAGTCTGCTTCTGGTTTTAAAGATTTTTTTTATTATTATTTTTGCAAATGCTTGTTCCTTACCCAGTCTTCTCTAATGTTCGTTTAGGCTATGCCAGTAAACTTCAAGTTTGTAATTGAAGGCATGGAGGAAGCAGGGTCCTTGGGGCTAGAAAAGTTACTTGAAGAAGAAAGCCAGTGCTTTTTTTCTGACGTCGATTACATTGTGATTTCGGACAACCTCTGGCTCAGCACCAAGAAGCCTGCCCTTACGTATGGGAGTCGGGGAAACGCCTGCTTCTCTGTGGAGGTAAAGGACACAGGCTCGTTTGAACTGGGCCCCTGACCAGAGAGCGGTGATGTGCCTGTAATCACATCCATATCTGCATATAGAGAAAGACTGAGAGCAAGCTTAATATTTACAAATACAGAGCTTTACTCCGTATCTTCTTTGGCTTGTACAGATTTCCCCTCCCATTTCAGTTCAATTAGCCTTGTTTACTTTCATTAACTCCTCTCCTATCATCATTTCTCCACTTACCTCTCTCCCCTTGATCCCTTTCCCATCCCATGACTCTCCTGCCACTCTCCCAGTCTTTCCTCATCACCCCCTCTGCAAATCAACTCCGTTCTTTTGCAGCATCGTCCCTGCACTCCCCGACTCTCTCGCTCCAAAACCATTTCTTCTGCTGCTCTGCCCTTTGCAGCAGATACTGGTTACTGCAGTGTGTCTGCCTAAAGGCATACAATTTAGTTGGATCCCCAGGTTTAAAAGTTACCACTGGCAGAGGCAAGTGACAGTGCACTGTAGTATATTTAGCAGTCAGCTTCAGCTACTGTGAAATGAAGAGCAGAAATTTCTCATCTGGAAACTTCCTGATGAAGCACAAAAAGAATTCAGAGAGAAGATTAAAGAACTAGAGAGCTAAACAAAAAAAAATCTGCATTAACCTTTATGTCTGAAAAAGAATGAAATTTGTTTCTAACCAAAAGAGCCTCGGCAGCCTTGATTCAATTCTTCTAAGTCTTGGTTAAGAAAAATGATGCTATTAAAACATCAAAAATGATCTCTGCCTGCTACCAGACAGTTGGCTGTAATGAGGTTTTGAGAAGAACAAACAAGTTCATTGCAGGAAAATAGTTTATGATAAACCTGAGTATGAAAATGTGTCTGGGAAAAGAACCCATTTAATAAACCAAATGACTCTCTCTATGCTAAAGCTGTATGATTCAAGAGACCTCTAAATCCTTATTTGTTGCAGTCTGGAATTAAGGTTGGACATACATTTTCTTAATGCAAAACAAGTAAGGTTCTCTCTTGCCTTTGTTATGAAGATTTTGCATTAAATAAAAAGGATAGAGAACTCAGAGATTTATTCTGCAGTGTTAGAGACAGTAATATGCAAGCGTTTCACTTATGATGTATTTAATCTTACTGAAGCAAAAGAGGGAATGGAGAGGGACCCTTGCTCTCCAATGCCTCTAAGTGCTATAGACAGCTGAATTTCTCTCTCTAGTGGTTAACAGGAGGGCTCTATCTTTTATTTACTGAAGCAGATTGTTCCTGACATGATGTTTCCTATTTCATAAATACAAAGGCATACTCTTTTGCTATTCATTTATGGCCACCTTTAAAAAAATTGAAGCTACCAGTCGCTGGAAAACAAACACTCTCAGAAGAATATGGTAAGAGTATTTATATGTAACCAGTGGTTTTGGTACAGGTTGAATGTGGTGACAAGGACCTTCACTCTGGAACTTTTGGAGGCATCATCCATGAGCCGATGACGGACTTGATAGCTCTGCTGGGTAATAACACGCATCATTGCTCAGGAGTAACTGGGGAACAACGCCTAGCAATCAGCCTAACGAAGATCAGTGCCATGTTTAATTGACCTGAGTAAGGCAAGTCTACCTGAAGCAAGATTCCCGGGTTTCAAGTTAGGTGCCACAACTTAACGGATGCAAGCAGTTAGTTGTTAGACTTACTTGTTTGGTAAAGACTTAGGTGGAAGGGAAAAGGTGTTGCGATTGCCAAGTGGAAGAAATGGGTGCCACTTGTACTGATATCTCCGTGTTATTCTGTAGGCAGCCTTGTGGATCCCACTGGCCGTATTCAGGTCCCTGGAATCTACGACAGCATTGCTGCCCTGACGGAGGAGGAGAAGAAATTGTATGAATCGATTGAATTTGATCTAGAAGAACATAAAAATAATAGTGGTGTGAAAAAATTCCTCTATGGCACCAAGGTAACATAAAATCTATCTAAGTGGTCAGCAGAAAGAATTTAAATCACCTATTCATAGCATTTATGTATACAGTCAAACCGAAAGATATTTTCAGTTAATAGCAAATTCAAAATAAAATAAAGGAGCACAGAGCATTAAAAGGTAAATTAATCTGCTGAAAATGCAAGATATCACATCTGGGGAAAGTGATCTGAAATATGCATAATCAATGAAAAGAAATAATGCAAAACTAAGGGTTGCTTCCTTTCTCTCACACTGCAGATCCTGTCCCCCTCACCTAACCAGACAAACAAGAGGAGCATTAAAACCCCTGCATACAGGTTACATAGTAGGAAAGAAGTTGTATTCAGCTCTGAAAAATGGGAGGCAGTGTTAGGCAGATGTGTTTTGGAGTAGTTTTTATTCGTTTAATTCAAATTTTGATGTCTGCTGAGCACACCAAAATAAAATAAAAAAAAAAAAACCAAAGCACCCAAAGCTATAAGCCTCTCTGTGCCAGCATTTAAAAAATATATCCTAAATAAAAAACATCAGGTAAGGGCTGGCTCAGAAAGGTCTCTCTGCACAAGAGTGGCAGCGGGGAGAAAGGAAAGGAGTGATTCATTTTTTTATGTATCGCTAATGTAACTGTGCTGGTATAAGCACTAACATGGATGCTTTTATTTCCATGCAAAAGCTTCTGAATTAGCCTAAGCTAGACTGTAATAATTGGTAATCCAGACGTATAATCTAACTACACTGTATAATTCTCGATGCTTTACCTGTATGAGGATGAAGTGGTGCAAATGTTATGTGTACATAAAGCTCTCGTCTCATAAAACTGGAGCAGAAGGAAAGGAGCTGTGGCCTGGAGTTCTGCACGAAGACCAATTATAAAGAGCTACTAGAAAAAAACCCAGTATTTACTTTCTCTCTTTTCTTTTTTAGAATAGACATTTACTTGCCCACCCTCCCCTTCTTATCTTCTCCAGAAAAACAGATTAACTTGGTTACTGAACATTATTATCTTACCTCTTGTGTTATTTAACTGCTCATTAGCAGAATTTCCTCCCGGGTACCATCTGGGAGGGGTCTGGCTAAAACTGGTCACAGGTTTCACAGATGATCAGAGCACAAGTTGTTCAGATTTTACTTTGCACTAAAAAGTTTACTTCCACGACACTTTTAATAACACTCCACTTTTCTTGTTGTGTATGAAAAGCTGTTCTCATCCAAATATTTGCAAAGGTAAACAGATAGTGACTTGAAAGAAGTAATTTATTTTTTAAAATGAAAATATATTAGCATGAGTTTAAATTACAAATCAAACATCTTCAAAATACAGAGGCCTCCTAATGCAAATTTTAGAATGGAAAAAACTCGTTTCTTCACATTAATTATATCAATTGTGAATGGCTCCAGCGTCATCCCTTTTAATATTCAATGTTATTTTTTGAAGGAAGAAATACTTCTGCACCTGTGGCGTTACCCTTCTCTCTCTATTCATGGGATTGAAGGAGCTTTCCATGAACCAGGCATCAAAACTGTCATTCCGGCAAAAGTCATTGGCAAATTCTCAATCCGTCAGGTCCCCCACATGGACCTTTTGGTTGTGAAGCAACAGGTAAGAGGCGAACCCTTCCTTTGGCCTCTACTGCGTATACTGAGTCCTCCTTAGCACCTCACAGATTCACACCCGAAGCAGTAAACTGAACGTTTCTAGCATTTATCTGTTTCTGAGAGCAGAAGTGGGAACATGGGTGTAAGCTTGAGTTGCAAGATGAACGCTTCTGAGTGCAACCTGGGTTCCTTGCAGGTGGTGGAGCACTTGGAGGGTGTATTTTCCAAAAGGAACAGTCCAAACAAACTGAAAGTGTCTATGCCTTTGGGTGCAAAGCCCTGGCTCGCTGATGTTAATGATCCACTATATAAAGCAGCACGAAGGGCAATAAAAACTGGTACGTTCCCTTTTTTATTTTCTTCCCCCCCCCCAGTTCTTAATGTGTCTGCAAGTGTGCAGGGGAATTGTGCTCATCCATAGAGCAAAAAGGATGTCCCACCTCAGTGCTACTGTCACTTACCCCTATGGATCCCATTTATTTTGATAGAATAACTCAGCCACATCTTCTTCCACACCTTGCTGAATTGGGGTGTATTTAACAGCACTAGCCAAAAGACCTCATTCAGGATTTTTGTGTACTGACATGAAGCCAGAGGTTTGTAGAGTGCAGCTGATTCATGAAATCATTTGGCTACACACTCACAACAACTTCCACTCAGAAGCTCTTAATATTGGCTATCTGCTCAGATTATATGGTAGCAGAAGAAAGCACCTTAATAATGAATTAATTCTTCCCATGTATTTCAGTTTTTGGAGAAGATCCAGATTTTATTCGGGATGGTTCAACAATTCCTGTTGCCAGAATGTTTCAGACTGTCATACAGAAAAGTGTGATGATGTTTCCGATTGGAGCAGCCGATGATGGGGAGCACTCCCAGAATGAGAAAATAAGCAGGTTTCTTTTATTTGTTCATTTACACTGTAAGAGAAGGGGGGAGAACTGAAGTCCCCAGGTACCCACATGTAAACACTGCCAGATGGGAAGCTTTGCTCTCCCTGGGACAGCCCCAAACTACAGTCTCTGGCAAACTTGCTGCTGTGCCAAGCAGAAAGCAAAATTCCCAATCTAACGCCTACCGCTTTATACTTCTCACGAAGCCTTTACTCAGTCTTTAAAGACATTGCACTGGCAATTTTCATTTCACTGCCAATTAAATTTGTCTGAAAGATGGTGATGTAGATGGGCACTTTTCCGTCACAGCATCAGTTTCAAATTATTCCAGTCAGACATACTTGGGCAAATGGTTAAGTGAGGGTTTTCATGGTTTTCAGTATGAATGGATATAAAGGTGTACTTGTATTACAGGGACCAAAACTTGCATAAATGTATCAAAACTAGCTTAAACTTACCACTTGTGTTCATTCTTTGAGGACCCATGGTAAGACACTATTCAGTGTGTTGCCTGAACATTTCTGCAGCTCCTGAGTCAAGTCATGCCAAGCTTGAGGGACTGGAGAATCCTACAGTAATTCTCAAATAATTCCTTTGTTGTCCCTCAGTGTAGCCTCAACCCTTGTGGCTACAGACAATAGTATTTAGGGGACATAACACTGGGAAAGGTTTCCTCAGTGAATCCTTCAGAGGGATGCTGATTGCAGGATGTCCAGAATTTCCATGCGTTTGGTCCTTTTTTTGGGTGACCAGTCTTGCAAACCCCTCTGAAGTCTCTGAAAACTTCAGCACGTTATGCCACTAGTTTGGACAGCAGAACAGCTTGATGGGACTTCATTCTTTCTTTCCTTCTTCATAGACACAACTACATTGAAGGAACCAAAGTGTTTGCAGCCTTTTTCCTGGAGATATCAAAGCTTCATCGGCACTTACATGAAATATCCAGCACGGAGACTAACAACTGATAGATCATCATAAGAAAATCAGCAAAGCACGTTTTTAGTCTCTAAGCCTTCTAAGTTTCTGATATGGAAAAATGTATAAATCACATATTCAGTGGGTCCGAAATGGTGGGAAGAAATAAATGCCACGCTATTACTTGGCATACTACTAAATGGCATGCAATGTGATTTGGTCAATCAAGTGATCTCATCCCTAATGCTGTAAAATAAGGTTAGGGATAACTCATTCTGTCTGAGTGGAGAATGTTAACCATTTTAGTTTTAAAATTCAGAGCAATGGGAATTTTGGCATATATTAAAATGACTTTCAGTTTTGTAGTATGCCCGTGTTGATGCCACCTAGCTCGCATTTTAGTTTCTGAATATGAGCAATTTGCAATACACTCATTTCCTCCTAACTATAAACTATATTTAATTATTTGAAGAAAGGTCCACTATCATGTTATTCTTTTGCCCGTCCTTCACAGAAGGCTGTAAATCAGAAATGTAATACAATTAGCTTGCTGAATTTGATGCAAAGACTTGCCTATGAACATTTACTTCCGGGAATAATCACTGAGGTCATAGAATCATAGAATCATTAAGGTTGAAAGAGACCTCAAGGATCATCCAGTCCAACCATCCCCCCACCACCTATTACCCACTAAACCACATCCCTAAGTACCACATCCAACCTTTCCTTAAATACCCGCAGGGACAGTGACTCCACCACCTCCCTGGGCAACCTGTTCCAATGCCCGACCACCCTTTCCCAGAAGAAATTTCTCCTCATCTCCAACCTGAACCTCCCCTGGCGCAACTTGCAGCCGTTCCCCCTTGTCCTGTCACTAGTTATCTGCGAGAAGAGGCCAACCCCCAGCTCACCACAACTCCCTTTCAGGTCAATAGAACTGCAGTAGCAAATAAACATCTCCAGGTCTGGATTCTGCCTCTTCCCCCCCATTTAATCCAAATCTTCTCTTATTGTTCTGTGAGCACAGTTTTAAGAATCATTACATAATACGTTTCCTTAACGTGACTTTCATTTTGTGCAACAGAAAAAAGTTTTTGTAATTATCTGTTATGGCCAAAGTCTGCCATCAGAAGGGTGCTTTTCCACCCTTTTACATTTAAAGCATCAGTTTACATTGATAATGAAAGGCAAATGATGTATTTTGCAATTAAAGCAATAGTCGAATGTTCTGCTTGCCACTTACACAAAACTGCAAGCACAAATTATGTAATTTGCGTCTCTGTATTTTTATTTTTTTATTTAAAAATGTGATTTTTCTTATAACATGTAGTTATTTCACACACATCCAAACTGACTGAACCAGATTTTAACAAAAACTTAGTAGTGTTATCCCTACACTACTTGTTAAAACAAGCGACATTAATTACGTTATGGAAAGTAGTTGGTATCTTTCCTTTCTCCCCTGCTCCCTCTCCTGGAAAAACCTGCAAGAATAAAGGTGATTAAGGGCATAAGGTGCGGATGTGGAGTCTACAGAAGGGAATATTGTGCCACAGATAACCTGTGTGAACAGCTGTGTGGAAAGTTCTCAGGCTAAAAGCCTTGACTGAACTTACAAACATAAAGAAACAAGCCTCTGATTTTTAGTAGCTCCCGTGAAATTCCTGGGAGCTGGACACAAAGGTAGCCGGCCTTAAAGAGGTCTGAGAGCAGTAATAATCTGGGATACTTTGGTTTCAAATCAGGTTCTCAATAAACACTCGTTTTCAGACTTCCCTGGGGCTGGGAGGCTCACAGTTCGGCTGTAAGAGCAGAGCAAGGATGCTGGCTGGCTGCTGGCGGCATTCATAGGGACCCAGCTCAGGCTCTTACTTGTCTTGGCTCTGCAGACAGTGTAACTGCAGTGTAACTTTTGGTGCTCACATAACGAGAGAGGACTCCAAGACAAGGACAGAGTCCTCCAGATCAGAAGACTCCAGTTTGCACATCATCAACTTCCAGAAGAGGTCCTCCGCAGTCTCTCAGCTCCCTTCGCCTGTTCAAACCATGTAGGAACCAGCACTGTGAGGCACGCTGCAGGGAGAGCGCTCCAGCGTCTGCACAGGACTCGGGGCAGATCGGTCCATGATTAAAAGCTATTGCTCCATAAAGCTAAATGATTGAATTTTGCTGAAGTATTTAAGGACATACAATTGACATAAACCATTATTTCCAATCTCCTGTTTCTCAGCAGCTTTGCAAAGTGACTTCAGCCATCACTGAAAGAACAGCTGCTCATAAATACGACCCTTTTAGAAGAAGAGTAGAAAGCTCGGTGAGATGGTGCAGGTGGCAGATCTCCGCATGCAAGAGTTACGGAGGCTGCGTTTCTAGGAATAGAACTGCTTTGGAAAACACTATAATCTATGCTGTCTGTGGGTTCTACAACATTAAGAAGTGCAACTGAAGGTGGACTTATGCTATACGTAGGTTTTTCTGTCGCTCTTTGGAAGGCTAACGAAAATGCAAAGTCAACAAAGACAGCATCATTTTATAAGCACAGGCACTGCCAGAGCAGTGCACTGAAATAAGGTTCCAGTCTGAAACAGTCACTTACTGTCAAGTTAAAGCCATGTCTGTGAAAGCAATGAATTATGCAGACCATCTTCACACCTCTTCAGTCCCAGAAGAGAGAAACAGCAGAGAATTTAAATTTCAGCTTCTCCTGGCCATGAAAGAAAGCACTGGGGAAACCCCTCCTGCCCACGGCGGTTTCCAGAGCTACTCTTTCCCTCTTAGATCAAGACAGCGCATCCACCAGTCATCCTGGTGTTTTCATTTTTATTTTTTTTTTCCTGTTGCACAGCATATCATCAGCATTTGAAAAAAATAAAAATAAAACAATTGGTGTGTGTTTTTCTAAGGTCTGTATTGTTGTACAGAGATGTTTCTAGCAATGTTACTTCTTGGTTACGTTAATAGCTATTTGCTGCCACAGTAAGTAAAGGTAATGCTGAAATAATAGTGTGCCCTGGTTTCGGCTAGGATAGAAATAGGATTCAAGTTGCTTCTACTTGTTAGCCTTATTCTAAATATGCCATTCCCCATGTCAGAGCAAAACTCTTGTTAATAGCGCTGCAAGGTCAAACTACAAATGCTACAATATGTTTACTAGCACACTTTGCACAAAGTCACAGAAAAGGGACATCAAAAAGAGGTGACTTTTCGGTGTAATTGAACTGAATAGATTTTATTCTAAACTAATTTTCACACTGTGATAAAGATCTAGGGTTAATTTGTGTTTACTTCAGGGTACCTCTTCACAGTGAAACCTCAGTACCGTTTGTTTCACACGTCATATTCTGTATAATCATAGAAGATGGATGCTTAAACCCACCCAGGTAGTAAGAAAACAACGTTGTGGGGATGTCCAACAGCAGCATCTTGACTTTTGAGAGCCTGATTCTGGTATTAAGACTTGGATGCCTAGTGCCACTGCGGATGTGCTACAGTACCTGAGAAACGTGTCCCAAGGACGGCAGACACAACTCAAGCCCTGTGTGAACACTGCCAGCGCAGTGGCAGCCCGCCAAATGCAGCAGCCCAGAGCCCCTCCGATAGCACCAGGTGCCTATACATTGAGGTCTCCCTGGTACGTCCTCCCAAGTATACCCTCCTGCAGGCTGTACATCCTGTAAGGAATCACTCAAGGGTGGGATCATACTTTCCTGCTGATTATTAACGTGAAGGAAGGAACTGGAACATTTCCATGTCCATTTAAAATCAGTGGGCTTAAGTGTGAAAGTTGCTTTTTCTAATGTTAGATAGAGTGTTTAATCCTTCAGCAATGTCTCAAAAGACAAGACTAAAAGAATGTCGCGGTCAGCTAAAATCATGGAGAACGAGTGAAACAATAAGATGCTGACAATAGGAGCTGAAGGCATGCAAAGATGAGCAGCCTCCTGAGACTCACAACTAATCAGGTCACCATCTGCCTCGCCTGTGAAAGTGGAAGCTTAGGCTTACGCATGTAGTTAGAGTTTCCCTTTTCAATAACATTACTCCCAAGAAGCTTGACTTTGACTCCTGCTAGTTATTCCTCGCAGAATATGGCATTTAGCTTGTTTGACAAAAGGTTATAAAATGCCTTGCTAGTTAAGGATGTCCATAGTCCATGTTTGGACAGAGAAGATTGTGCAACTGTGCTGTCACCGGTGCCATGGGAGCTGGTGCCAGAGATGAGCCACAGTCCCCTTGTTCCTGCTGGAAACTGCCACCTGAAAATAACATGCAAAGTTAAAATACTGATCCACCACACAAGTCCTGAACACGATCTTTGTCTTTCATAGATCTTGTTTATTCTCCCTGGCTCATCCCCATGTTGCTCATCGCTAGGGTGTGAGGAGTGCCTGTGTGCAAAATAGGGTGCCTGTGGGGAAGTGTATGGAACTGCACATCCTCGTTCCCACCTCCCTCCAGAGCCTGTCCCCTCCGCTAAACAAAGCGCTCACTGCCAGCTATTTTCCACCATGGGATTTTCCTAAGATCCTAAAAAAACATTTGTAGTTTCTCACCCCTTCTCCTTATCACTTGCTTTCTCAAATACATCTGGTTTTAGAAGACTTTTATCCTCTAGAAAGATGCTGACTCTGGAATCGGTCAGAACCGCAGACGTGACCATAGTTTTTGTGCATGTTACTCTCTTTCAGGGAAAAAGTCTGGTACTTCACCAATACTTACTGCCTCAAGGTGAAGCTTAATTGAATTTTGAATGTATACCTTGTATCATAGAGTCATAGAATCTCTAGCCAGAAGGGACCCATAATGATCATAGAGACCAACTCCATGTATGTCCATGTATGTCTGTATTTTGAGCTGCAGGCACATCGTGTCCTTTAAGAAGCAATTCATTTTATAAATATTTTAAATAGAAATATATGAATAGAAAAATATGAACAGCTCCTTAATAAAGTCCATTTTTGTCTACTTAGCTCTACTGGCAAACATCAGTGATCTTCTCACTAGAATTCTTTGGAAACACGTATGAAGAACACCATCATGTTACAGGTCATTTTGACAAATATGTAGTAAATGTTTTCCCTGCGATATTACTACATTAGATTACATAAAAATAAACCCAGGAAATTCAAACTGACCTGCTAACAATGCAGTCGTGGCAATACACGATTTTGCAAGCTCTTTGTAGATTTTTTCAACTGAGATATGAGCTTGAATTCGGTGGGAATCCTCTTTCTCAAGTTTCTTACAAGTCATTTGGATATCTCCCTTACTTTCTAAGGAGGTGCGTCAAAAAGCCACTGCTGGTCGTAACGGGGCCTTCTGGCCCCGCCTGAGGACCAGCAGCTCCCGCAAAGCTTCTCAGCTGATTCTGCAACCCAGAAGGGATGAGTTGGTTGAGACGGAGGACAGTGGAGGCGGTTCCTGGTTACTTTATCTACTCTCACAGAGTTTTAAAAATTGCAAATACTCTCTGAAAGCATACTTGCATTTTATTTTGTAATTCCTCCCAGGTTCTTTGTGTGACACTTGCCATGTTCGCTTACTCTTCGAGGCAGGAACGACCGCTGTGCTTCTTTGTGGACTTAAATAGATGTGTGAAAACGTAAGTAGGCATTGAATTTGGATTCTATTTGCTAAGAAACTTCACTCTTGGGAGGGGAAAAAAACCAGCCCCAACAAAGCATTGCTTAAGCTTCAAAGTACACACTGTACAAGGCGTGTCCTGAGAGCAAGGAAAAATGGTTGTGTTCCTTACCTGATGAGCATCTGAGACCTTCAGTGTGCAACCAGGAAAAGCTGACACCTGACACGTGTTCTTCTTCAGTGGACGCAGCTCTAACAGGACTCGGATGCATGTGCCAGGTGGCTAAGATGCTGACTTAGTGAAGGTAAGGATTAGATCTGTATTTCATGTCGCGTGACTTTCTTTGCAAGTTCTTTTCTGATCTGGTACCACTTTAAATCTTAATGTATTGATGCAAAATGTACCAGAGTTGATGTTTATATTTGAGATATTTGTCTTTCACAAAGCTGCCTTGTGGGTTTGTGAGAGATTAATTATACAGTGGCAGAGCTGTAAATACTGGCAGGCTGGACATCTTCACACATAACAGATAATGCAGGGTAATAAATGAATCTGTTTTACTGCAATGAATTACCTTTTTATTAAAAAAAACCCACAGTACAATAAAAACAAATCCTTGGAGGTTTGGCACTGTCAGGCTCCAGACAGACTTGTATATAGCTCTACTTAAAAGAAACCAGACACTGTGCACGTATGCGTGAATAACACTGATGTCGCTACCTGTCTCAGAATCATTTCAGTGATATCTCACTGTGAAATAACATGAAGTGCCAGCCAACAGCGTGTTCCCCATCCCTTAGATGCAGTTACATTTTTTCTTTTCTTTTTTTTTTCATATCTGTAGGAATAATTCAAAGATCATGCTAGCCATGTCTTTTTATTTGTGGAGCTGAAGAGTTTTTCTTTTCTTTTCTCTCTTTTCTATTCTTTTCTATTTATTTTATCCTCTTTTTTTCTCTTTTTCTTTTTTTTCTTTTTCTTTTCAACTTAGAATTGAAACTGTAATCTCTGTAGTAGAAACTGGAAAATACTTGACATGACACGCTCCTGATATGTACCTTATGGTGTGAAGAAACGAGTGGTGGCAGAGCCCTCACACGAATTTCATGTAAGTTTGTATCGTGCTTTTTTTTTTTTACACTTAGAAATTTGAGAGTTAGGACTGCTTTATTTGGCTCCTGTGCATCACTGCCTTTCTGACAAGACAGCAAATTCTGTACACAGGGCTCACATCACCAGTCTGGCCCCAACCCTGACACTCCAGCGACTGCTTCAAATGATGCAGTTTCATTTAATCACAGTGGAAGGACCAGTAAGATGTGGCAAGTACATAATTTCCCAAGCTGTTTCTTTATGGGTTCTGGATACTGAAAGGGAGTTATTGAAAAGCAGTGGAATGAAAGAAAATACACTTTAAACAAACAAAACCGTGATGAAGAGATGTTCTGTTAGATCCATTATCGGTGAACAAAGTAGCAGTAACCGCCTGGGATGCCTTTGCTGAGTTGCCACTGCAATGTGCGCACAGAAGCGTATGTGTTCAGGAAAACAAGACTAACCTTCGCCTGCAAGTCTCCCTAGGTGGTGACCTATCTTAAAATGGAAACTTCTGAACTGAACAGCCTGAAGACTTCAAAGGCAGTGTCCATGGGACAAAAATCCATTTGTCTCATTCAAGTAACCTCAGTGTTTGGCAGCAAGGAAAAAAAAAAAAAAAGAGATCAGATTTATTGGTACATCCGTATTGCTGTTTCTATCTAGAAAGCTATACCCACAGAAACACGGGATGTCACTCGTTTGCATGTTTTGTATTGCATATGCAAAACATTCTAATTGTTTATACTCACCTACAACTGCTTTATAGGACCACTGATTACTATTTAATTTTGTGATACTGACTACTGTAGTATCAAGTAGACAACTGGTTGACTACTGTTCTAGACTACTTTGTACTGTAGTTGCTACATGTCTCTTACCGCTTCTCAGCTGTACTGCAACTTGGCTTTAGAGGAAAGCAACTCCAGGTTATTCAGTATCTGATTAAAGATCACATCTGCCCCTTCACTCTGCTCTCACAAGACCCCACCTGGAGCACTGCATCCAGCTCTGGAGACCCCAACATAAGGAGGACATAGAGCTGCTGGACAGAGTCCAGAGAAGGGCCACAAAGCTGATCAGAGGGCTGGAGCACCTCTCCCACAAGGACAGGCTAAGGGAGTTGGTCTTGTTCAGCCTGGAGAAGAGAAGGCCCCAGGAAGAATTAATGGTGCCCTTCCAATACCTAAAGGGGCCTAAAGAAAAGACGGACAGGGGCTGTATATCAGGGAGCGCAGTGACAGGACAAGGGGCAATGGGTTTAAACTAAAAGAGGGGGGATTTAGATTAGATATTACGAAGAAATTCTTCCCTGTGAGGGTGGTGAGGCACTGGAACAGGTTGCCCAGAGAAGCTGTGGCTGCCCCCTCCCTGGCAGTGTTCAAGGCCAGGTTGGATGGAGCTTTGGGCAACCCGGTCTAGTGTAGGGTGTCCCTGCCCATGGTAGGGGGGTTGGAACTAGATGATCTTTGAGGTCCCTTCCAACCCAAACCATTCTGTGATTCTATGACTCCTCAAGCACCTCTGTGGAGACACCTCTTGGTGCACAAGCAGTGATATCCATAGCTCCCATTCTTCTATATTGCAGGGTTCATGGACCGGTTTTGCGGCCATTTACAGGATCAGCACTTTAAAGATAAATACAGTCTAACTTTTTAAGCTGTCAGTCTAACCTTTGTAACATCAGATCATAATTTTCCTAGAAAAAATGGGCTGGAAAAGTTCACATAAATTATTGCCTTTGCTACAATTATGTCTTCAGTTATTCAAATGTAAAAGCAGAAAGGAGAAATATTAAGCCTGCAGAAATTCAGCTTCGCTTCTACAGCACACATTGCTCCTCACGTTGGGAACCAAGATCGAGCAAGTTCAGTTGTTTCATTCCTTCAGGCGCTGAACAGAAAGCCTGTAACGTTCCTCACACGAGCGGGCCCTGGTGATCCTTCTCGACAGCCACACCAGAGGATCTGCAGGCACTGATACCCTCTTGTTAGAATTTGTGACTCTCAGCATCAGCCTTAGGGTAAGAGGGAGAACTTCACGCATTATCCTGTTGGAGTTTTTTTCCAAACTTCTGTAACTTCTACATGCAAATTTAAACTACTATAAATAGTATTTTTCACTGAAAAAATCCTTTTCTTCTCATGAAGCTGCTTAGTTTCCTTTTTCTAGATTTTATCTAGAAATTCAAATGGACCCCATTCATCAAAGCATTCATTCTCATTTTTCTCAAACATTTATATTGTAGTTATAGTAAGAACTGGGAAACCACACAATTTTTATCACAAATTTTGACATGTTTGTGTGAGGTTCTCTCAATGAAAACAGAGCAGTTGAACAAGAGGTACCCAGCAGCGGGTGAGCATTCTGTCCCTGTGAAAAGGGGTAACTTTCTACTTCGGTCACATTACCTGGCAGAAGGGGGCTGCGCACCCCCAGGATAACATCAAGCGAGTAAGCAGGCACAACCTTTAGTGAAGGAGTGAGTGTGGGTGCCAGAGGCAGCATGACCTCACTGGTGCATCACAGGACACAGACGCAGTCATGCCCCGACACGACCGCACCTCTCCTGGTTTCTAGGGCTGGCATGGCCATCAGGTTGCAGGAGCAGGCCGAGCAGAGGCATGCCGGCTCCCCGCCTCACTCCAGATCCCCTTTTACACGAGGGGTGGTGAGGACCAAGACACTGGCCCGGTTCCCCCCTTGGTGTCCGCAGGGGCAGCCCCACGGCAGCTTCCAACGAGCCTGCGTCAGAGCTGGCGCAATCTTGCCTTAGCCAGCCCCAGTTAAAGCGCGACGCTGGTGGTTGCCTGGCACCGCTGTGCATCTGCCGAGCCAGCCAGGAAGCCACCCGTGGTTTTCCCCAGGGTTGCCTTTCTGCCGAGGCAGCGCCCAGAACCAGCTCACCCATAAATCACACCAGTGCCGTGCCACTAGTGAGCGAGGGAGCGACACCACACGTCTATGGCAGAGTGCATCATTTTGAACAGCACGCAGCAGCGGAGCAGTCAAACTGGAGTATCGCATTCTGCGCCCTAACTCACAAACCTTGATGCTTCCAGCAGCCGCTGCCCAAGCACCTTACCAACCCCTGAGCATACAGTTCTATTTTTACATCTGTGATAATTTTTTTTTCTTTGTGCAACACAGTAGCACACGGTTCAGACTAGCACACCTTTCAGCTCAATTAACTAAGAGTTAATTTATCTCATTACCTTTTCAGTGCTCGCTTACAGGAACCAGAAGGGAATAGCGAGGCCCTTTGTTCAGTCACCACCATACACGGAGTGAGATTTCACCCAATAATTCATGCACTGTATTTAAAACAAACTCAACAAAAAACACTGATAAAAACATTTAGTCCTACTTTGCAACTGAAAGAAAAGCCATCACTTGATCAGGTTTTTCAAAGGTTAACTGCCTTTTCTATGGGGAAAACAACACTTTTCATTTTAAAAAAGGCAGGTATACGTGTGTATATATGCATAGGTAATTGACATTAAGAAAGTTCTTGGTGTTTACATCCTAATTATTCTGTTTGATGCTTTCTTGCGGGTATAATTGTGTTGTCAGAATAAAGACATATGCAGATTTTCTTCAAAAACTTGCTACTCTGGAAAAAGGCAATGGCAGTTAAGAAACTCCTACGGACAATACTGTCGACTACTTGACTATCCTGCAGACGCTACGAGGTGTCCTTCGGAGGGTCTGCCAGAGACACTGACCATCGTCAAGTCATGGGGGTATTTTCCTAAACAAATCTGATGTGCAAGAAAACCCGTAACTCAGGGTTTGTACGTACGATTACTGTCACTGCCTTATTCTGCTAAACGACTGATTTTTGGCCATAATAATTGCAAAGCTGTGTATGTTTCCTGCCCATGAACGAAGATGGAATGTTAAAGAGGAAAGGAAGACAGAGTTTTCAGTTACACAGCGAAGCAAAGAGCTGGCACTACTCTTTCAATGAGCAACATTAAAATCAGTATTTTGGCGTGGAAGAAATATAGCAAATGTGGAATCATTCCTAACATCGTGTTCTGTTAGAAAAGAAATATGTTCTATGTTTACAATCCATTTATAAACTAATCCATTAACTAATTAATGCTTTAGTAATTAATCATTATTTACTCAGTCTGCATTTTAATGTATTTTAATGAGTATAAATATTTCAGAAAAAAAGAACAAGCATTTAAATTTTCAGCATGAGTTTAAAATTACATACATTCCTAAACCAGAACGTTAAATGTTGGTACATCTGTAAACATCCAATAAACTTAAAATTGCAAATATTATTTTTGTTACAATTTTTCTCTTATTAATAGAGATTCTGCCTTAATTGTTGCTTCTACTATACCAATGGCTCCCTCTTCAGGCTACTCCGAAAAAACGTCGCCTCTCAATTTTGTTAGAAATCTTTCGGTTTCCAAAACTCCAGCTCTCCTGATCATGCACTCTACCCCAGCAGGATCCCCCTCAGCAAGCAGATGATGAAAGTACTGATGGACCCGGTACACTGATCTGGATACTACAAACATTTCAAGACGTGTTACTTGAGGCCAAAAATTCTTAGGTATGTAACAGGAACTTGTAAACCGCAGAGAAACTGAGCTTGAGGGACATCAAATGGTTGTTTGACCTATTTTCCAAGGCTGAAAAATATTAAGAACCATTAATAACTTATCAATTAGACTGTTCTTAAGCAGATCTTAAAACTCCCAATGGTTTCCGTAGTCTCTCCACAACCTATTAAAGTTTTTAAATGTCCTTATACAGGTAAATGCATACAGATAGTGCCAAAGATACCTTTACTACAAATTAAGGAGTCTTCCTGTGTGTAGATGTTATTATACAGAGTACAATTAAAATACATATTATAACCCTGAAGTACTGGACAAAGGGATATTCTGCTACCTATGTCCTGTGTGATGCTTTACCTACTGATGCTCATACATTTTGAACTTTTATTCCATTCATTTCAATCTTTACTAAGACTCTGGTCGTTCATCTGGTCTCTCTATTTTCACTCAATGAACAGCTCAGGCAGTAGCGACCGCTCATCTTCAAACCACTCTTACAGTCTTTACAACCCGCTCCAGAACGTGCAGTGCTGTGTCATGAGATTACGCAATGATTAATTGGGACTAATTGGTTAAATAAAACAGTAAGCCGTTAGGCCTAATTAGGAAGCCCAATTGTGCCTTTTATACACGGTATGACTGGAAAAAGTCAGGGAACTCCAAACATACTCACAAGGGCATCTTCTCTCTCCCTGACATCCCCCTGCAATGGCCTTGAAGAATGCTTAATGCTGTTTAACTAAGACACTCTATCTACTAAAAATACAGTGCAATAAGAACATAACCGGTAAACCTGCATTCTCGAAATCGTAAGCAACTGTGTTCCTCCACAGATCTCAAAACTCCTTACATCACGCTTGTGTGATGTTGATACTGCACTAGTCATGTGACTTAGAATGAGAAAGGGGGAAAGGACATCAAATGTGTCAGTATTCTGGTTTCTTCACGAGCTTACACAACCTAAGTTGTTTTACAAATTCTAGCCCCCCCCCTTATTTGTTTCCCTTCCCAACTGCATCCTCTAAAGTACAGCTTGGACAGTTAGTATGACCCCCAAATGACAACCTTAGTGAATACCTACTGAGGACTGCCTCACCTACGTAATTCTTTCCCACTCCTCCTGAACACCTGCCCCACGGGGGAGCACCCCGGCTACCCGCACCGCCCGTGCCGAGCGGGCCCTGCGCGCCGGCTGATGCACACCCCGGTACGGCACAGCCTTGTAACGCTACCACGGAGCGCCAGAGCCTGCCGCGGCAGAGGCCGCGCGTACCCGAGGCTCTGCCAGGCGCCAGTGAAGGCGCAGTGCTGAGCGCCTCTGACACGGCAGCTGCCGACCCCTGTCAGCTCCCCGCCCGGCACCCGGGGCCGTGGCCTCAGGGGCTCGCACGCCCCCAGCCAGGAGGGTCAGCGCCAGGCCCGGGCAGCCCCTCGGGGCTCCGTCCTTCCCTCAGCACCACGGAGCCCGAGTCCCGGGCCCTTCCCGCCGAGGGAACCGGCGGGATGGGGCAGGGGCAGCAGCAGGAGACAGGCCCGGCCCTGCGCGGGGGAAGATGGCGGCGGCGCGATCCCGGCCCTGCCCCGCGCGCAGCGGCTGTTGGGCTCAGCCCCTCGCGGCTGCCAGCGGCACGCGAGTCCCAGCGCTCGAGCTGCGCCTCACCGTCTCCCGCCCCGGCGCCGCGTCACGTGAGCGGGCCTCGCCCGCGTCCCTCCCCGCGCTGCGCGCTTGGCTCTGGGCGTGACGCAAAACGGCAAATCTACGGCGCGCCACTTGTGACCAAGATCACCACAAGCGGAGGCGGACGGCTCCCCCCACACGGTAAGCGTTGCCGGACGGGACGCGGCCGTTTCGCCCCCTCGCTCGGCGGCGCGGGCCAGGTAGCCGCTTCGGACCCTCGCGGGGGAGG
>VWZZ01000399.1:194162-236662 GCA_013399095.1 Psophia crepitans
CGCGGGGGAGGCCTGTGAGGCTGCGCGGCCGCGGTTGGCCGGCAGCCGGGCCGGTGTCTCCCCTCGGGCTTTTTGGGCCTCTGTGCTACCGTCGTTTTTTTGGTCCTGGTGGGCGGGCGGCCAGGGGCGCTCCGCTGAGCCAATCGCGTCCCTCGTCCCTCCCCCGCTGCCCGCCGAGTGGCCGCGGCGCCGAGGGCGGGAAGAACGCCCCGCGCGCCCATTGGCTGCCTCAGCCGGCCTGGGCCGCGGCTCTTCCCTTCCGCTCTGCTGCAGGCGGCCGGCAGGGGGGAAGCGGCGACGGGCGGGCCGGGGGAGCGGGGAAGGGCAGGGCAATGGCNGCTGCCCGCACCTCCCTCAGCGCGGGGGAGAGCCGGGGGACACCGGCCGAGGGCGCTGTCACCTGGTGCCCCGCGGGGACGGTACTGGACAGCGCCCCTTAACCGCTGCGCGGCCCGGGCTGCGCCTGTGCGTGCCTGCCGCCAGTGTGCGTGTGCGCAGGCGCAGCGGGGTGGGGTTAGGTGGGGCAGGGGCCGCATCCTGCCGGCCCGGCCGGGCGCGGCGCTGGGCTGGGGCGGCGTTGCCGTTGGGTTACAGCCCGCAAAGGTGACTCCTGCCGTGGTCCAGTTCTGCCCTGAAAGCTGTCTCCTGCTCTAACCCCACTTTTTCTTACTGCCCGTTCCCGGAGGCCTGTGGCGGAGGTGCGGGTGAGGCTGAGGCTGAGAAGTGCAGCTGGCAGCGAGCGGCAGCGAAAGGCCAGGCCTTGCAAGCGGCTCTGCAGGTGCTGAAAGGCCCAGCTGTGGCAGGTTTCCCCTCGCTCTACTTAAATTGCTGAGCAGAGCTGTCTCCTGAGTCACCATCACCGTCTGCGCTCTCAAGGTCCTGAGATTTTCAGCAGGGTTTTGTCATCTCTAGGGAGTTAGTGGACTCTCACATTGCACTAAGGAAAGCGAATTCACAGGAACAGCATCGCAATTTCTTACGCATTTCTAAAGAGGTGTGCATCTTTCATGGAAAAGATCATTAAACCAAAACTAACAGTTTTAGGTGGCCTTATCAAGGTTATCATCTTGATTAATTTGACTTGTTATGACAGGTTTCCTGTTGCTCCTTCGAATAATTAGTGTGGCCTGTGAACTACAATGTTCATTTTGGAAGTAGTGTTAGCTAAGGAAAAAAGAAAGGAAAAAGCATTTAATTTCTGGTCTGTATGCTGTAGCTATTGAGGGTCTCAGAATTTTCATAGTTACTGTTATAATTCTTGTTTTCCTGTGCCCTCTTTTCTTCTTTGTGTTTTTCTCCTGATGCAGACTTGTAAGACCTTGCGTTTGTCATGTGTTCATGTTCACCAATATCGTACTAAGGATCATGGTAACACCTAGGGTATAGTAAATAATGGGAATCTAAAAGTGTAAGGGCACTGGTGGCAGGAGTGATTTGCTGACGGTGCAAAACAATAATAAACTAACGTATAATTTAAACATTGGATGTAATTTGCTGTGATTCTTACCGTAATAATCTAAAGGCGTGGCCTGTGAAGGCTATAAATTTTCTTTTTCCATTCCTATATCAGAACATGAGTAATCAAGATGTTTGCGTGAGGCTGGAGCTTTGGCTGTTGGGATCTATATTTTCCCCAGGTCACACCTCTTCATGAAAGATGAAGACAATTACAGGCTTTGGTTTGGTCTCTCCTGCAATCTTCTAGACTATTCACAGCAAGTTACATTCATCATAGAAGTAACATTACAGTCATTCCAATCTTATTTCATAAATTATTTCAGCATGGACATATAATCAGATTGTAGCTTTTATATATAAAATATGGACCCTGGCAGTAATTGTATAATCCATACATTTTTAAAAAAGTCAAATGCACTGATGTGACAGCAGGATGATGGACTGTGACTTTTTCAGTATGTTCAAACATGTCAGTTTTATTAGCATTTTGGGAAATGTAATTCAAACGACGTGAGTTAAAAACATTGAGCCAGTCCTTCACTATCATTCTTCTGTAGGAACTATTGTATAGTAACAGCATCAAAAATTTATGATTTATTTGCATGAAAGTTTTCTGCATCAGAAACTTTTTTAAAACTTAAGCTGTATTGTCTCCCTTTATAGACAGACATTACTTGGAGAAAGAATCTGTGTGAAGCAGATGTCAGTCACAACACTCCATAATAAAAACAACCTTTTGTAATGAAGAACAGCATTTTTGTGTTAGCGTGTACAACATCAAGAAAGACAGCTTTGCTTTGCTTTGCCTAATTTTTTTTTTTTACTCCTTTGAATTTATACAGACTTAGAATCACAGAATCATTAAGTTTTTAAGAGACCTCCAGGATCATCTAGTCCAACCGTCCCGCCACCACCTATTACCCACTAAACCATGTCCCTAAGGACCACATCCAACCTTTCCTTAAACACCCGCAGGGACGGTGACTCCACCTCCTCCCTGGGCAACTCGTTCCAATGCCCGACGACCCTTTCCAAGAAGAAATTTCTCCTAATCTCCAACCCGAACCTTCCTGGGCACAACTTGTGGCCATTCTCTCTTGTCCTATTGTGGGTTTGTGCACAAGCTAAAATTTACAGGCAGGTTGGCATATGGAATGTGGTTGAACTGAAGTTGTTGAGCGGCTCCTATGTTTGAATTTCCAAAGATGGTTTAGAATTTCAGTGTTCTCTTTCTTGGTGAAACAAAAAGGCTGTGCTTGATGGGTGTGTCATTGATGGATGATCCATCAATCAAATGAAAACAGTGGTTAAAGATATATCTGGTCTAGTCATTCATTCAAATTAATGGCACAGTACTGTGGTGCATCTTGAAATTACTATATTCGCTATTTTAGATTGCGCATACTGGAGTATAGGTTATTTTGAAGTGAGCACATCACCAAAAATAGGGAGTGGGGACAACAACAAGATGACATGACTGAACAGATGTAGTGGCTGCTATTCTTTCAGTGACTTTTTTTTTTCTACAAAGGTGGTGATGGGGAAAGAGCAGCTGCTCCATTATACATAAAGGTAACTACTAGGCATGGTGGTCTCTATTCTGAGAGTTACATGTTATATAAGGAGTTGAACAGAGAATCATAGAATCACTAAGGTTGGAAAGGACCTCTGAGATATCAGGTCTAACTGTCAACCTAACACCACCATGCCTACTAGACCATGTCCTGGAGTGCCATGTCTACATGTTTTTTGAATGTCTCCAGGGATGGTGATTTAACCACCTCTCTGGGCAGTCCATTTCAATGCCTCACTACTCTTTCCATGAAGAAGTTTTTCCTAGTATCCAACCTAAACCTCCCCTGATGCCACTTGAGGCCATTCCCTCTCGTCCTGTCGCTTGTTACTTGGGAGAAGAGGCTGACACCCTCCTCACTACACACTCCTTTCAGGTAGCTGTAGAGAGCGATCAGATCTCCTCTCAGCCTCCTCTTCTCCAGACTAAACAACCCCAGTTGCCTCAGCTGCTCCTCATAAGATTTATTTTCCAGTCCCTTCACCAGTTTTGTTGCCCTTCTCTGAAACAGAAATGGTACTTTCATTTTGACAGATTAATAGCCAACAGTGGGCCAGCGGAGCACTCTGCGCCTCTACCTGAGAAAGGAGTTGTTCTGTGTTGGCCTTGCGAGCTCGGGGTGGCACAGCCAGCGACAGCTGCCCCCACAGGAAATGACTTCAGTGGAATGAGCAGAACGGATGACAGAGGTTCTTGGGCACAAATGCGTGTAAGAAATGAGCTGAAAGCCTCACTGGTGATGCGTGGTGTTAATAAGAGGCATGGAATTAACTGGATGTCTTCAAGAGAATGAATTGGGAGTAGGGCTGCATGGGAGGTGGCACTGAAACTGCTGAAATTTGCCTGGTCCAGGGTGTCAAAGTTCACATGCCATCTGTCTGATAACGTCAGAGTGGTTTAATCTTTGGCCTCTCTGCAATCGCAGGGGGCATTCTTCTGGCACTACATAAAAGTGTACGAAAGTTTAAATGAAATATACCTACTTTTCTTCTAAAATGGGTACTTTGTTATTTTTTTCATTTTGTCTTGTCCTAAGGCATGAGCTCAAAGTGTTTATTAGCCCAGATGTATAAAACCCTTGAACAAAACAAAATTTAAAGACGTTGCTCTTGTAATCTCTAACTTCTGACCTGCAGAAATTGCAAAGGCATATTCTGCTTTGCAAAAGAAGTTGTATGTTTAAAATGGGAACCATACCCACCTTGCTGCTCTGCGACTGTGACTTCTGGTGGTCCTGTTTCTGCCATCTACCAGTGAAGGGCCTGTAGTTACAGAAGAGTCTATACCCCATTCTAGGTGTTTATGTTAAATATATGTGGAAGGTTTCTTATTTCATTTCAGTGTTTCAGCAAAGATGAAAGGAGGTTGTGTCCCAAACTTGAAAAATGGCAGCAATCTATGGCTTCAGATCTGAAAGAATTACAGTAAGCCTTAGCCAGTTCACACACTTCTTCACAGACTAGTAACCCGCTTAGAGACAGGCAGTAGCAATGTTCCAGAAGTAAAATGCTTGTTTGCCTGACTCATGACTGCTTTCCAGTCCTGCATTAGCAGAGTTGTTGATTGCTGATGTTTTGCTTTGCTTTGCTTTGCTTTGCTTTGTTTGTTTACTCTATAGCAGGCTGACCTTTCTTCTGAGTGGTCTGGCCTACTACTGAACTACTGTCTGTAACAGTGTGGGTTATATTTAACTGGGCTGGGAAGTTGCAAATATTATTAGTTTCCTTTGGTCCTTAGTGGTACAGGCAGATGTTTTAATTGCCTCTGCCCTTCAGTGTCTGAAAACAGAAGCTGTTACATGTGTGTGGCATATGTCATGGCCAGGGAGGAGGCATGCACAGTAGTCAGGGTCTGCGGTATTTCCGTATCTAGGTCTGGCTGTATACATCTCTACAGATTACTGTTTTGCTACAGACAGACATACAGATGCTTTCCTGACTGGTATTTCTTTGTCTCATTGTAGTTAAAGAGAAAGTTTCTTGCTGTCCTTAGGCCCATCTTTGGTATTTCAAAAGTCTCTCTCAAAGTATAGGTACAGAGATTAAAAAATTACGTATAAATGGTAAAAAGTCACTGCAATTACAATGTGTAACAAAACTTATCCAAATAGTAATTTTACTTTGCATGATGCTTTTATTATGGAATCCATACAGTTACATGGTATACAGATATTTCTGTAGGAAACATTCCGGCAAGAGGTTTGGAAAGCGTGGAGGTCCTGACAAGAATTGTAATTTAAGCAAAGACAAACCAACTGTCCTGGTGCCATTTGGATGGCTTTAAGAGCTCTGGTGTGGCTTTATGCTTCTGTACATGTGAGTTCTCTCCTAAAGCAGGCTTTCGAGCACGAGCTTGCTCTGGAAGAGCGTGTGGCCTGTGCCCGTTTCCACTCGGTGTGTGAGTGGTTGGGTTTGTTTGCTTTTACTAAGTTAGTAGAACACATTTGCTGTCCATGTATGAGGCAGTCCACCCAGAGTTGGTTTTAAGACACACCTTAGCGGGAGGAGGCTTGCTTATTTTACCTGTGTGGGTGATGCATAGCATGTTGGCACCACCCAGTTCTATGCTCGAGGGAGAGGTGTGGACAGGGGTGAACTGGCCATCGTGGTACACCTGAGGAAGCATCAGACCTGCCGCTCACGTGCTGCCTGGAGGGTTTGGTGCCTCTAGGAAGCACGGTGCTGGCTGTAAGGTGTGTGTGCCGCAGCCCAGTTGCATGCCTGCTGTAGGCCCAGAGCTCGCTGGAAATGCTGGGTTTCCTGTTTGCGCTCTGCGCCCACGGAGGAAATCCTGTGTGGCTGAAAAGTATCAGATTTACTGGTGCGTGTGCGCACGGTGTGGTCAGTAAGCTCGAGGCTTCTGAGGAGCATGTCTTGACATTTGTGTGATGCCCAGTGTAGGTGCCCATCTTTTTCCCTGAGAACCGTGGCACAGAAATACAGCACTTATGCATTTTGCAGTCTCATGTGGTCTGTTAACAAGGAGAAAGGAATGCCTGTTGCTTGCATGTCTTCCACTGAATGTTTAAGTGAAGTCATATCTTATGTTTAAGTTGAATTGTTCCAAGTGCTTGTGAAAAGGATAGCAAACTCCAGGAATTCAGTAAAGGCAAAATGTTGCTGTCTTCTAGTTCCTTGCTGTGTACCACACCTTCTGCAGGGGTGTATTGACGCTGGATTTGAGACACAAATATGCAGCGAGGACAGCAGTGATCCGTGTGTTTTGTCTTCTGTTCGGTTTGTTACTTTGTCCTGTTTTCAGTGCCCCACGTGAGGCAAACCTAGATTTATCTTACTCTTTAAAGGGAAGGGGATTCTCACCTTATGTCGTATAAATTGTTAATAAGATACAAATTTCTGAAAAGTTAAAATGGAGAAATAAGAAAATCTAAAAGCATGTATAAGCTGCAGCTTGTTTGTTTGTTTTGGCAGCTGCAGAGTAAAGTGCAATGAATACTAAAAATTACTAGTTTCACATATGTATCCTTTACTGGGCACAGCCTGATTGTTAGAAGTCAGAGCTAATTTTTGTTTTGGATTGGATCCAGCACTAGCATAATATCTAAGTTCAAAGATACAGTACATAAAAATGTTTTCTGGATGTTGTCTTCAAAATCTGCCAACTTCTTTTCTATTGTTTTCAGTTTTATTGGTACAACAATGGAATGATTTGAATTGCATTTGTTTTTTTTTCTCCCTGTTGTTTGCATTTTCATTTTAAATTATTTACAAGTTTGAGACTTGGAGATGGGAGCCTAATGAATGCTTTTAAAAATAAAACCACCTCCTTTAAGCATGTTATGCTTCATGTTTTGAATTTATAACCCAAGCCTTAATGAGTTGTTTCCTAGTAACTCTCATCGAAGAATTTATGAGCTGTCCTATTTACAAGTTTTACCTATACAATGGAAAGATAATTCCTGTTTACCTTAAATGAAAAGAACTGTTCTTGTTAACAAGCTTAAACTGCTAATTAGGGGTAATATGGCAATAAATACTGTGTCAACCCTTTTAGCAAGGCAAAGATGCAGTATTTAGTTTTTGGGCCTTTTCCTGGTGCGTTCCAAGTAAGAAGACGAGTGTGTTGTGTATCAGGTTAATAAAAAGTATCTTAGGGAGAAACAGTAGCCTATAGGTCCTTACAGGAAGCAGATTCACATCTTTCTACGTTTAGGGTGATATGTTGATGCCCATGTACTATAATGTTGCTATAATGAACCCTATTATTGTGAGGCTTCAGATAGATGTCTGACATACGGAAGAACCCTGATGACTTCATGTATATGTGTATGTAGTGTTTTGTTAACAGTTAAGTTACTCTGCTGAAAAAAATAGTAGGGCTAGCAGTAGTTGCTTTGAATGTACATTAATGTAATTTAATCAGGAAGGAAAGAAAACCTGGGACTAGAATTTGATGTCATTTACCTGACTATAAATTGGAGTATCTCTGTTAATTTTTTCAATTTATGTCAAAATGACCAAAATCAGAACCTGACACAAGCTCTCCATCTTGTAATTTGTGCATACAAAGCCAAGGAAATAAAATTGGATTTTTTTTTTTTTGTCCAAATCTTAACCCAAAAACCAGAGCTTGGTTTTTGAGCAGAGGTTTTGTAATATAGTATTGTTACTTGTTGGTACCAGGAACTTTGCAGATGCATTGTACGAAGAAACATTTTTGTTATTTTTTCAGTTGTTTCTGATTAGACTTTACTTGTCAAAGCTACAGACTTGTGAATTTGAGAGCCATTCTAAGTTTAGGAAGCTTAAAAATTTAAAACTTAAAAGTTTTTTCTTTGACTTCTGTGTGTGTGCCTCTGATAGTATGTGCAGAGGCTTGTATGTAGGCTTTGTTCCCTGTCTGATTTTCTTCGTGTCGCCCAAGGAGTTTGCCATAGGGATAGCAACCTGAGGAAGGAAGGAGAGGCTGAAGAGAAAGGTGACGTAGGTCTGACGTTGGAGGTGTCCTTTCTGCTACTCCAAAGCAGACATCTGATGAGACATAAGGAGCTCCTTCTCTCAAAACTGAGGAGTCTTCCTTGGGTACAGGGTTATTAGGTACAGTAGACAGTTCTTTGGGGAAGACAAGCAAAAATCTGACTGTGTTTTGCCAGCTCTGTTTAGGCTGCTCAGTTTCCCCTTCCAGGTGAAAAACATGCTGAGCTTTGCAAGTGGAGGTTGATTGCAGGGATACCTGCTCCTTTTCTTTGTTCACATCATCCTGACTTTAGACGTTGCTAGTATCGATACAGTGTGTTTTGGGGTATGGCGTTGAATAATTTTATTTTTTTTNGAATGGTACCTTTGTGTTTTGGATGCAAAGGGAGATACCCTTTCAGGAGGTAGATTTCTGAGGAGGCGGCACACAGGCAGAGCTAATACGTTACACCAACCACTGTTGATGGAGAAGTAGGCAAGCTTTTAGGCACACAAGCCTGTCTTCAAATCTGCTGCCGATACCAAGATAATTAAAATATACTTTAAATGAAAACAAAGTTAATTTCTGAAGTTTATACTTAACTGTTGTGTGGAAGAGCAGAAATGTAAGGAGTGTGTCCTTTCATGGAGTCAAATAATATTTTATTTATAAATTTGTTATAAGTACTCAAAGGTCATTAGACTTTCAATTACAGTTTTGGATGACACCTAATGTAACAGACAGTGGTGAGAAAACTTCAGCTGATATCACTGTGGCCATAGTTTCATTTTGATTTTATTTTAAAATTATTTTTCATCCTTGTGAATCATGTTTCTAAGCCAGTAGAATCTGTTTTGAGAGAGGACAAATACTTCACATAATATTTAAATTTTGTTTGAATAAAGCACCGAGAAAGTCCAGAGAAAAAGAGTAGTATATTTCCTAAAATAAAATTGCAGTAGTAATTTTTCTGTGTAAAGGAACATGTTATAGTGCTGGAATTGTCTAAACCATCAGAATTGCGAAGCGTAAATAATTACATAATTTCACACTTTCCAGTAAAGTTAGACCCTGATTAAGAAGTTGACAGCCTGAGAGAGTCTACTCTTTGACAGTGATGTCTGTATTCCCTAAATTTGTAGAGGCTGCCTCTAGGAAGACAGACTGAGCTTTAAACCCTTTACTTTGAATGAGAACCCTTATTAACAAATGGAGAATATTCTTCTTAAGAAGTTTTCATACTTTAACTGCACAGATATTTCAGCTTTTCCGCTTTCAGCTAGCGTTGATTTTGCTGATACCAGGCCTTTTCAGTGTCTTGGTCCTCACTGTCTTGCGGTATGTTTGATATTCATATTTCTTCTTTATTCCTTCTTCCTTGCTGTGCTTTTTTTCTTCCTTTTCTTAAACAAATAGATAATATGGTAATACGAACTCTAATAGGAAAAAGGCATTGTTTAGCTCAGTTGGGGTACTACTAATCCAGTCACCAAATGTAACCATAACACAGCATGCATTTTAATTATTAAATATAATGGAAACTTTGCATTTTAAATCTAAAGCTATAAACCACTTGTTTGAAAACGCCGAGTTCAGCACTATGATTTTAGCTTGTAGTGAATTACAGGGCAGTATTCTTTGATCAGTTATTACAAGTTGAAGATTAGGAGCATTCAGTGCTTGTGTGTTAATTTTGAGAACACATATGGGAGTCACTGCAGGTCAAACTGAAGCTCAGTCCTGTATTTTTTAAATGATTTAGTCAGCTGGCTGGATAAAGTGGTGTAAAAATGTATAGATAATAGTCACGCCAGTCATTCCAAATAAGAGTAATTTAGAGGAACATTTTCAAGACTAGTAGTCCCTCAGATTCCAGTACTTTGTAAGATGTGCTTTATTATTAAATGCAATATTCTTGAGGTTTTTCTTTTAGATACTTATTTGCTTGAATAGTTCTACAGAGCGCTCCAAATGGACTTTGGATGTCTTTCCACTACGTAACAGCTGAAGGGTAGAACAACCAGTATGTGTTTGCTTATGTTTGGTCAATACCTGTTTTTGTAATGAATACATTTTAACCATAAATAAATGTGATGAATTCTAATAGAACATCTTAGTGTCTATGTGTTTCTTAGCATAAAAAATAAAAGTACTCTTAGAGTGAACGTGGATTTTACTGAATCATCATGAAAACTTACTAACCCCTGCATAAGATGTGCAGGAGTTTTGAAGCTCTGCTGTTTTCAGAAATAGGGGACATCAAGTTACTGAGCAGCTCCAGTAGGTTTGGAGGAGGGGGCTTTGCTTGGGTGCCTGCTTCCGAGCGCCAGGGCAGCTGGCATGCCCTAGGTGCAAGAGCAGGGATCTCCAGATTTGTGAGAGGTAACAGTGCGGTTAGTAGCTCAGCAGAGCCAATCTTTTCTTCCTGTTGTCCAGGTTGCTAGACTCAACAACTCTCCTTTTCTGGGTTTTCAGGATGTGTGCTCGCTGTCTTTCTCCTCTAGCTGAGGCAGCTGTCCCCTGTGGGGTGAGCAGGAGCTGGTTTTTTCTTTCTGCTCTCTGTGTACTGTATGTGAGATACCAGTACCTAACTCGGGACTGCAGATCTCACTTTCTGTTCCAGACATTCTGACTCTCGGCATTGAGCAGTTCAGCAGTGCCTGACAGCCCTGGTGGATATAGGTTTAAGTAATTTTGAACTGTGGAATTTTTGGAATTGAGATCAGTTTTTTGTTCCATAGGGCCACCCGAAGCCTTAGAGCATCCTTGTCACCTGGTTGAGCTTTCCCTTTTCCTTCATCTTTTTCGTTTAAATTCTGTAAGCTAGTAATTGATTTTACAATTGCAGCCTTTGCTGTTGGGTCTGGTTGTTTTAAGGAGAACATTTGTCATAGAGCACCAACTTTCTCATCGTTTCTCTTGCTCGTCACTGTTCATCTCAAATTATGAGATAAAAATCAAATCAAATTATGAGATAAAAATAATTATGACATCAATGTCTACTGGATCCTTAAAATTTTTACTCTGTAGGTTTTCTTGCTCATGTACCTTTTTTGAGTGTGTGGCAGGAGGGTGGGTAGGTCTTATCTTTCTACAGTGTTTGTTTATACGTATTTCAGAAACATCTCCCTTGCGCCACTGAGACAGCGACTGGAGGCGTAGCTCACTTGTTGCTCCTGCCAGCTTGGCCTTCTCCCCAGCTGCACTGAGAGAAGCAAAGCAGGGTTTTGCTCCCTTGCTGCTTCTTTCTATTCCTTTCTGGCTGTAAAATGGGGGCTCTGAAAATGAAGGTACATTTAGGTTTTGTGCTTTCTGTTGTGCTTTAGGGGAAAGGCTGAAAATAAGATATTGGTAGCAGGAAACAGGCTAGGTTGTAGCCTACACCTTAAGTCACAGGTTGCTTGTCTCTTGCAGCCTTACTTCATGCTTCATTTTGGAACCTACCGTCTTAGGTATGAATTCTTTTCCGTGCTGTACTAAATAAAGCCCTTCTTATACACTTCAATCTTTCGGCTTCCATGAACTTCTGCTGTTTTTTGCCTGCCTTTATCTTTCTGTTGCAGTTTTCATTTCACTACACGTTGTCCAGTCTCCGCTTCCTGAATTCTCAAGTCTTAGTTCTTTTACGTGGGAGAGACCCTTTTTCACATGCTATTTTGTCTGTTGTTAATTTTTAAGCTGTGCTGGTTTGTTTTGTCTTGTCTTTTCTCCGACGCAGATGATTTTAATGCTTCTCGCTGTTCTCTCTCATTTTCAGTGTGTCCGGTTGCCAGTTGCACAGATGACTCCAGGAGATGGCAGTAGGATAGGGAGGCTGGCCCAGGTCAGCAGCAGCTGGAGGTCCGTGCCTGGCGCCCATCCGCCCAGGGGCTGTGGAGCAGCCGGCTGACCATCTACCACCGGTTCCTCGGGCTGGAAGATGGGTCTGAATTACAGTAGATGGCCCTTACTTACTGATTGAAGAGGCTGAGCATTAAAGTTTTTAGTCTGATTGCTTTTGTCTTCTCTCACATCCTTTCTTGCCTTCCTCCTGGGACAGATTTTTTTTTTTTTTTAATTTGTAAAAGGAAAAGTGTACCAACTCTTAAGTATGAAGTGAATTTTTATAGCCGAGTTATAAATTCCAAAAACTAGGGGGTTTATAATGGAAACGGTTAGGGGGGAGATGGGAGGGCGTGCTATAATACATATGTAACCTTTTTTCCCTCTCTTTAGTGAATAGACCGTTTAAACTAAATTAAGTAAAGGATATAAATTCTGTTGTTTCAGTTTTTAATATTTCATGGCTGATTTTATAGATAAAAATTACATTTAACAATAAATATGAAGAAGAATTTATACAGCCTGTTCTAGTTTGATATGGAACAGCAAATCCCATTTCTCTGTAGCTGTAAAGAAAATTCATTATAATGTCTTTGGTTGTAAGAGATGGCTTCATTGTGATTAGTTACACTGATAATAAAACAACCTTTTTACAAATGGCACAAGATACATGAGATCTTATGTGTCTGCCTTTTAATAGCATTGAATTTGTGCATTTGCTACCTTTATTCTGTAGTTCTTTTTTCATTTATAATTGGGCACTTTTAAAATCTACAAGTTATTAAAAGTAGTCTGATATAACTTAATTTTTCTTTTGAAGAAAAGGAGTTATTAGGAGAGTTATTAATGCAGCTAAACATTCTTAATTGTTGAGTTTTCAAAATAAAAAAGCCCTAATTTTAGTTTAAAAAATGTGGGTTTATATAATTTTGTTCAATTCTGAATAACAAGTTTTGGGGATAAAATAATGAAATCTGGCTATCAGACATTACTTTCCGAATCCTTTTTAAGCACCTGAAGAAATATCTTGACTTTCAGTGGCCCTATTCCCAGTGCCTTCAGTTGGATGTAGATGTTTGTAGGTATTCAAGGAATTTAAAACACAGGTAGTGGCATTAGGATGCCTACTAAGCAGTTGCAAGTGTACACATTTGGTGGGGGGAGGATTTTGTGAGGAATTCATAGCCATTAAAGGGTATTTACTTATTTTTTCCATTGTATGTGCATTTAAGAATACTTAGATCTCCTTAGCACAATGATGCAGAATGAGTTTGGTGAGAAAAGTAGAATGGTTATAAGAAGAACCTTTGCATATTTATATAGCTGTGGTTTGTGCTGTTATAGGAGTTTAACCAGTAAAATCTTCTGTATTGTTTAGTTTATAGAAATAATACTGGAGATTAGATTCCAGAGAAATGGTGCATATGGACAAAACAACATTTTAAATTGTAAAATGGAATTACGTGGCTACTGTTAGAAGTGAATTCCTTTCCTGCTTCATGCAAAAAGCAAAAGAATTTCGTGCTTTAGAATGAGGAAGGCTGCAGAGCCAACAAAACAGAAGTTGCATTTGATTATCAAATATTTATGGAATTTACTGGAAAGTGAAAATCTGAATCATAGTGCTTGGAAAAAATAGGATGTAATGCTGGAGTCTTCTTGAAAATACACGATGGCACAGCACGCCACAACACTTTTGCTTCTGTTGTCTGTAAGCTTTAATTTTAGACTGTTGCCTCTTTTCCATTGAATATTACTGGTAGGAAAAAAAGTCCTGTAACACTTGTTAAATCTGTTTTTCCAGGATGAATACCAGGAAAATGATTATTGATGACGAAACACAAGACTAAGTAGTCTTTGTACACCCTTTGCTGTAGGAAGCAGCACGTTTGGCTTGCAGTCCGCTTCCTACACCCACATTGCTCCGTCAGAGGAGCGGGCTGGGCCTGCGGTTTGGGCTGCTGGGTCAGCTGAGAGGGAGTGCAGCGCTGAAGCGCTGCCCGCTCTGCGGTGGGAAAACTGGCTTCGTGTCCTGGCTGCACTCTGCCGTGGTAAATCACGATGCAGGTCGCCCATAGGGGTGAGCTTGTGGTCCCTCAGATCTTGGGGGTGTTTGAGCTGAGCGACAGCCTGCGTAGTAATGTGTCTGTTTTTTCTCCTAGCAAAGTGTTGGAGCGGGTGTAATTTCTTACTCTAGCCCAGTCTCTGAGTACTTGCTGGTGGTTGCCACAGAGTATGTTTTCTGTGTTCATTAAAACCTATTGACCTCAGGAAAGTTTGTGGGATTGATTTTAACTCGGTGCTTTTCAGGGAATTAGTAGTATTTTCTAGCAATAACACTCCTAACGTGTTCCCGAGAGAAAGTGATGTATTGAGGAGATACAGAGGTCATGCATGTAAGTTGCTGTCCTGACCCAACTCTCGAGGTCCCCTTGCCTGGGGAAGTGCTGCGTGGTCCTTCTGCGACCTCCTGTGCTGCCAGGAGCCGTGTCCGGGAAGGGCCTGACAGTGTGCTGCACTCGCCACCCAGCAGGAGTTTGGGGAGCAGGAGACAATGGCTGAGGCCACCGAACTGACCGGCACGTCTTCCCAGCCCAGGAGGGCTGTGGTGCCACCCTGATCACACCAGCTCTGCCTGGCCCCGAGCTCTGGGTGGAGGAGGACACTCCCCTCGCCTTGGGCTCCATTGATGGTATTTCCTGGGGGGCTGTTTGATAGTGTGGGCGGGGACCGAGATTTGAGTTTGTGATAAACCAAGAACTGAAGGAAATGCACTGTAATCTTGTGTAGCTGTTACGTGAGGAGCTTCAAGGTAATGAGATTTTGCACACTAGACACCCAAGTAACAGAAAGCCAGTACGCAAGGTGCAGTTCTTAGATACAAGAGAATGAAGCTGCATAATTTTTGTAATTAGGGAAGGGGTCAGGTCCCCAGCACAACTGTTCCTGACACTGCACTGCATGCACGTTCCTTCAGGAGAAGCGAAAATTTTAATTGCCAGGTGACTCCTCCTTTGGGGATGCACTTGAACACACGTGCCTCATGTCCTGCCTAGGAGGAATCCTGCTGATACTGTGCACCCCCTTAGGCCTATTGCTAGTTCTGGAAGATAGCTGAATTAGAGGGACTGATTCAGGTAGGCACCAAATTTGTTGCATTGGAACAAATGGGGGGGGAGGGCAGGGGGGGCGGGAGCTGAGTACTGATAAGCAGTAGCATTTGAAACCTTCATGGTAGTTGTTCCCAAAGTATCAGTACTGTGAATGCTTTGGATGAGAGGTAAATGGGTTTTACAGATGGTGGTGGTGTCAGCATGGGGCTGTCTCTTCCCAGTTCCTTCCCTCCTTCAATTCTAGCTGGCTAGAACCCGTCCTGGGGAGATGTTTCAGTCCAAGATGGATGCTGCTGTGGCATCCCTTGGTCCTTCCCTGCCGGGTGTATGGAGCCCTTTGCTACAGCACTACCACCCCCCTCATTCTCCATCCACTGACCAAGAGTGCGTTCTGCTGGGGAGAAATGGGAGCCTGTTCACTTTTCCGCCTCTCTTTTGTCATCTGCTGGAGTGAAGGCTCCTTTTGTAGCTACACGGCTTAGCTCTGGTGAAGGGCTTGGGGATGGGGAAGAGGCTCCACTTTGTGCCGTAATAGTAGCTCTTGACTGATATCACAGGTACCACAGAAGTTCCAAATAGTTTTTGTATCATCTCATACTGCCAAGGCTCGGGGTCACGCTGCCATTGTCACACCTGTACTCCTCCCGTTGCTGTCGTGCACTGGTTTCTGCCGTGACACGGACAGTAATGGAAATTAGAATAAAATTCACTGGTAACCCTCAGAATGCAGAAGTGCGTAGCTGTAAAAGGTGTTCAGTGACTGCAGCTGAAGCATGGGTTGGTTCACCTGAAAGCAAGTAACAGTTATTATGGAGGAAGCCAACCTTTGCACAGCTGTGCATGGTTTAAGTCTTGCTGATGATCATCCAAGGCTGTTGGGGACAATAACATCTTACGTGTTGTGGAGGAGATGGTGACACTATTGTGATTGCTTGCACGTATTATAAGAAACCATTAAGGAGGAAGGGTGTGATTTGACATGCGGCTTTTCCCCTGTGCAGTAAGGGTTTATGCCGTCTGTAGCTGAGAACTGTGTACATCTATCACCTTTTTAATCTAATTCCTAATGATGGATATTAATTTCTCTTTGTTAGAGATCCCGTGATACAAAGAAGTTAAGGCTGCTGCTGCTTACGCTTTGCTGAAGTGTGTCGGAGGACTCACGTGTTGTGGCAGGGATTTGGGGCAGCATCTATGGCACAGAGACCTTCCAGGTGCACCCCGGTACGAGGCAGCCCTTGCTTCCACCGCGCTTCTCCGCCATCGCCTTCTGCCGTGCTTAATCAACTGAGCTGGAAAATAAAAACTGGAAAACAAAGTCTGGGTATCATATGTCTTGCAGAATTGAGCTGAAATACTTCCACATCTATTTTATTGTTCAGAAAACCAGGTTTTGTCTTTATAATCAGATTGTTGAGTATGTCTGTGTGTGCTAATACCGATAATACAAATATATGCAGGCATGTAAACAAATATGTTCCAATGAGGATATATTCTAATTGATAATCATCTCAGCTGTCATTTCTGTAGATGTGCTTGCCAAAGAAACGTGTAACACATTTCAGTTTGATCTGCTTTTCTCGAATGAAACGCAATTACTTCCTTGTGTGCAGTGGCCACCAGGTGTCATCAGAATGCTTTTATTTTTATTAATTTTGCCTTTTCTGTAGAAGCATATGTACACTTTATATTCTTCTCTGGAAACTTTGCTAACCTACCACAGAAATATTCCTAGCTCCTTATGTTACCTATTCAGCCAAAAACTCATGCGGCTCTTTTCAACTCAGCTACTTGAATAAACTGCTGACAGGAGGAAAACGAGATGCACAATAACACTGAGAAGCGTCTGCATACACACAAATTATGACATGCATTCTTTGCCCCAACCATTCAAAAGAAGGAGAGAGATAAAGTAAGCTAAACCATGTGGGCCTGGCAATTAAAATGATTACTCAGAAAATAACCGGTATTTGAAGCATGTTGAATTTCCTTCTCTATCTTCTGCCATCCTTCCTCCTTTTCATTTCTTTTCTACAGTTTTGGTGTCCTGACTTCACATTAAAACTGGCTGCTTGTTTTTAAATTATTTATTTATTTAGCTCTGGGTGTTTGGCATGCTTGCATTAATTGTGGATAAAACACATGCAAGCTGTTATCAGCCTACCTTTAGTTTAAAATGATATAGGCGAGGTTCTTTTTTTATCTTCAGTGAGCTATTGCTCAGTGAATAGCTGTGTAATAAATAACTGAAAAATGCTTAATATCTCATTTTTATTCTTTGTTATATAAGAAGAAGAACATTTCAATTAAAAAAATGTTTATTTTTTCTTCTTTCCCCACTACCTTGCACTTTTTTCTCAGTTCCTACTTCCCTTCTGCATCTTGCTTCAACTTAGTAAAAAAAAAAAAAGTGTTCTGGGCTGTCAGCTTGCAGAGAGCTGGCCATTTGTGTTGGCCTTTTCACCTGTGCTCCTGCTGCTGCTACGTCCTCCAGCCTTCTCCTGCTGTGTCAGTAGACAAATGTGTCCTGGGCTGTGATGATGGAGGCTTCTTGTTGCTTTTCATGTGATATGGTAGTATAAAACAAGGGGACAACAAAGCTTTTTTTTTTTTTTGTCTTTTAGATTTACTGTTGAGCAAAAGTTGATTAAGATTTAGTAAATCATGGCAAGTATTAAACACCAGAGTAGCAGTCTAGGAAATTCATAGTCCTTATTTTTTAAAGAGCAGAGTCAGGGCTTTTAGGACCAGGTTTTTAAGGTAAAAATTCCAAGAGCCACTTTCCAAGTAACAGCAATTTCAACTTAGTGTTATCTTGCTGCCGAAGTGCAGGAAAAAGTTAAGACTTCCAACGTGTTGTTCAGGTGTCAGTGATAGTGCCTGTGCACTTCCTCTGGTGAATTCCAGTAGTCCACTGTACATACCAGCCTGTGGTAGAAGAGAGATTCAAGTTGCATTTACTTTTTGCTTTTCTCTAGTTTTAATGGGTGCAGTTGGTAAGAACTGCATCTTGCATGAAGCCATGTCATTCTGAGCGTTCCCACAAACCGTGGGACTCGTTACTGTGTGAGAAAAATGAACATTTCTTTCCTGCAAGTTTCCTTCATGGACCTGATAAACTCTCTAAAGTGTTTTGAGAATACTTAAACAGAGCTTTTCCTCCGTAAGTATCGCAGTGCTATACGAATACGATCTTTCTTGGATCCTCAGAATTTTTTGTTGCATATTTTTATTGCTATTGTTAAATGTATGCCTTGCTCTGGAAATAGTCACAATTCTTTGAATTTACAATTCAAAATACACATCCCTTTTTAAATTTTCAAAAATGGAAGATCTGGGGTTTATTCAACACTTTTTAAGAGGTACTAGTGCATTTCCTCTTCTTCTCTGTCTTGGACATGCCTATTGATGCTGACAGCACTTGAAATGAGTGTGTATCCATGTCTTTCTTTTTTGGCTCTCTCTTCAAAGCTAGTCTAAACAGTGGTCATTGCTGCATTTAGCAGCATTTGTCTGTTTCTGAAGTGAGTGGATGATGGACTAGGGAGCCTTCCCTTTTTCTCTTTTTTTTTTTTTTGGGGGGGGGTATGAATTAAAGAATATATTCTCTGTGTCAGGAATTCATAAGCCTAACTTCCTTTATGTTGGCAATTTCCACCTACCCAGAATGATTTTCAGTGGTTTGGATGCAGAAGCAAGAAGGATGTGAGTGGTAACGCAGAGTGCGTTTCCCTGGGACACCGTTACAGTTCTTTCTGATGCCTGCAAGAAAATGAATCGATGTGGATAACTTTTTTCAGTGATAGTCAAGTTATGACTATCAGTGGGCTCTTTATTTTGTTACTTTAACTATTGTAGATACATCAGTGTGGAAGTTTCCAAGTCTTTGAAAGCCTGTAGCTTGTTTGTAAGTCTCTTGTGGAGGTTCTAGTGCCCTAGGAAAATAAGTGGCTTTACATGAAGAACAGGCTCACAATGCAAAGCTTGAAGTTTCAGCATTCTTGAGCTGCAAGGAAAAAGACATGTTTGCAATGGTTTAGCATCAAATACTCCTCAAAATAAAGATGATCTTTGTTCCATTTGAACCAGCAACCGTCTTGTCTCCTGTGTTCCCTTATTGAGGAGACTGTTTTGTTGGATTAGTCTGTCTGAACGCAGTGAGGTAACTTTGTAAGGCCATAAGGCAAACTTACGATTTGATTTAGGAAGGATGTTTTGCCCCTGAAAATGAGAAGATGTTTATTTGACACAAAGGTCGTATGTTGAGATGAGTTGTTCACATTCAGTTTTGTGCAGGCTATTTAAGGAGCTCATTAAAATGATTTTGCTTCATTGTATCCATGATTTCATTGAAAGAATTGTTTGAAAAAGGGGGATTTTTACTGGAAAAAAGAAGAAACTCTGTTTTCCATCAGTCACATCCTTTACAAACACTACAGATTAGGTATTGAATACTTGGAGACGATAATAGGCTGACTGAGAAGTTCGTTGGGAATTCTAATGTCAGAATTAGCCTAAAAAATAAAAACCAACATGGAATTTAGTACTTCTAAATATACTTCCTTTGGGCTCTTCGGTACACATCCATACCCCTTCCCTTAAAGGGCTGGCATATGATCAAAATGAGAAGTAAAGAAAAATGTATTGAGCATCAAGTTAAGGAACTTTGCAGTTCATTACAGATTTATGGATCATCACAAAATTGCTTGTCCTTCTCATCTTAATTTAAGATTGCTACTATCTAACTTCCATTTGATGATGAGGCCAATGCAAGTCTTACACTGAAAATCTTAATTGCACTGTCTCTACCTTTTCACGTAGAGGAATTATGCACTATTTTTTGGACCAGAAGAAAAAAATAGAGAAGACACTCAACCAAAATGTTTGCTATTTCTGTCAAAGAAAAGATCTTCTGTCTGCAAATGACTGATGCTTTTATATAGAACTGTAGCAGATACTATATCAATATACAAAAATCACTGCAGGAAGAATACAAAAAGCGGTGTTGTTATCTGGTAAAAATTGGTGGTAGCAGCTCAAGAAATTGTATTTTTCTCATTTTTTGTGTTTGTTTTCTTCTGGAACAGGTTGTCCAGAGAAGTTGTGGCTGCCCCATCCCTGGCAGTGTTGAAGGCCAGGCTGGATGGGGCTTTGGGCAACCTGGTCTAGTGGAGGGTGTCCCTGCCCATGGCAGGGGGGTTGGAACTAGATGATCCTTGTGGTCCCTTCCAACCCAAACCATTCTGTGATTCTATGATTCTGTGATTGTATGATTCTATGATAAACATTTAGCTTTTGAAGATCTTAAAACTCATTTCACTTCTTTTGGATACTGGGAAAATTACTGAAGAAAAGTACTGTGTTAAAGCCTTAGCTAATATTTCTGGTAGAATTATTAAGCTTAGCTTTTTCTGTGCACAAATGGTGAGGCCACAACAGGTTTCTTACCAAAACTTAGGAATAGCAGTGTGCTGTGAAGAACCTGAAAATGTGTTAGGTAATGTATGACTGTCTCCAAGCAGAAGAATTTGTTAACCTGAAGCTAATGTGGCAAATTAATTTTTGGTCATATCCTTTAAGAATCTGTTCAGCTATACTTGATTTATGTGAACATTAACAAAAGATTTATATTACAAAAAGTCAACCCACTTTTGAGTTAGAACAGCTTCATTTTGAACATCAAATATGATGTTAAGAGAGAGCTGTTTGACAGAACCGGTTTTTAGACTATGGAAATACTGAAGATTTGACTGCTGTCTGCTAGGCTTGGGCTTGATCCTGTGCTCTGGTGGTCTGCTGTGTTGTACCTGGTGAGTCTTGGAGCCTGTACAAGTCCTTTCTGGTTTATTTATACGATACGTTAAGCGGTTACATATTGTTGCCCTTTAGATATCTGTTACTTGTAAAGGTGTAACCAGAATCTTTAATTTAAAAAGGTGAAGGTAGAAGGAAAAGCACGAGAGCTTGAATCTTGCTTTGTTTTCAGTCTTGTTGGTCCAGAAGCTAGTTCAAGAGGTGTTCCTCCCCAGTTCTGCTGCTATATGAGTTTGCCAGCATTACATTGATATCAAAAGGCTTATTCAGACACACAAAGGATTAGACTTAAGTATGTGTGTAAGTTGCCATGGCTGCAGAGGGTTACTTGTGGTTTTGGTTACCAGTTGATTTAATCAAATCCCAGATGCTGATTCTTTGCCCCTGATGATGATCCCTGTGCCAGACTAAGGTTTGATCCAAGATTAATTTGGCAAAAAGAAACACATTTAACCGTATGTATCATGCGGTCACTGGGTCTGTACAAACTCAGAGTGCTGCTGATGCCTTTTTTGATGCACTGGTTCTTGTATCAATACCAACTGTAGGCTAGCCCTTAATTAGTGTAGCGGCTTTGATGAGAGCAGAGGTGAATTGGCTTATGCAGGTTGAGGATTAAGACCACCCAGCCTTGTGACCTGTTTGTTGCTCTGCCATTGTCCTCCCGTCCTGTGGCAAATCTAAGAAGGGGCTTTCAGGGGAGAAATTTGCAGCTGAGGAAGAAGCACAATAGGCTCCTTTTGCCTAGAGGAGGCTTATGGTATGCTGAATGCATCCTTCAAGTAGTAATAGTCATTTGCACAATAAATGCATGCAGGAAGCAGAGAAGAGGCCTGCCCACAGCTCACTTTGGGTGTGGGACACTGCTCTCCCATCCAGGAAGCTGAGGCATATGCTACTGAAATTGTGTTAGAGACACAGCTGTGTTATCTGAGCAAAGACCATCGTGTGGAGAAGTGGAGACGTGGCTCCGTATTGTGATCTAGATCTTGCGTGAGATGTGGAGAACTGACCACAGCTCAGCAACTCGCTGACTATGGTCCCAACAAAAAGTAGTGACAAAAGCCATTGCTGTCTGCTGTAGAAGATGTGCTCCTGCCCTAAAGGCAACTTGGAGAGAACTAAAAGAGTTTCAAGGCAATTTAATTCCTTAGATTAATTAACGTATGGGTAATTTTAGAGAGACAACAGCAACTGCCTCATAGTTGTCTTCTTTTGTAGAGAATTCTTCCTGGATTATGGTTTCATGTAGTTGGAAACAGTGCCATGTAGTGATATTTAGATATTAGATATTTAGATATGGAGGTGGGGCAGAGGAAAATCTGCTTCTGGGACGACTGTGCAGGAGGAGATTATTTTCTTGAACACTCAAATGTGAGGTAGAGACAAAACTGGTAAAGGCACATCATTAATTCTTGCTATACCAACTTGTGCTGTGTAGCTGTGGAGCTATTGCCTTGATAATAGTTGTTGGGGTAGATGTGAGGCTGTTGACTTCATTAGGAGTACTGTCTGCAAATGAAGCAGAGTGCACCCCTGGTCTGTGTGCTAGAAGTTTATCATGAAGTGAAGGCAGAGGTAAGTGTTTCCATTTACTGTTGACTTGGAGAACTGGAAGAATTAGGCAAGAAGGCTGGGGCATAAGGCTCCTTTGCATTTTTATATCACATATGTGACTTTTAATTTCATGCTGGAATTATCAGCAGCACCTATGGAATTCATGTTTTTAATTTTTCACTTGCCTAGCAACTAGTTTGTACTTGTGACTACAGACAGTTTATAAAGATAAAATAAGGGAAATACATTTTCTTTACTTTTCCGAAGCACTTGAAAAAATCCTTAATTGATGCAATACAGTTGAGTTGAAGATGAGGTGGGACACCAGAACTGGGATTGCGAGATGGGATTTTTGGTAGAGCACAGAGCAGGATGAACTTCTTCTTGGAGAATTAGTGAACAAGTGCTGAGAAGCAAGGCAAAGCCTGCAGGTACCCTGTGCAAATAATCGGCCATCTTTTTTGAGGTGTGCAGGTGGCTAGTGGAGATGAGCTGAATCTGCGCTGGTGCGGCAGAACAGGCATGTCCTGAGACTGCTGGTGCCTGCCTGTGACAGCTGGGAAGCACCCACCTCCGGTGATCACTGTATCTCTGGCTGAAAGTGGCTTGCTACTTAAAGTGGTGTGACAGCGCTTTCAAGGTTTAAATCAAATTATAGGTTGGCTTTAAATGGGCATGAAGCGTGTCAGGAGAGAGTATGGTGTGGAGCCACCAGTACCCTACTTATATGTCCTGAAGGTATGAATTTTTGTCAACAGAAAACCCCCTAATTATCCCGTTACAACCTTTGATAGTGGAAATTTCCAGTGCAGGTGTAAGTTCACTGCTGGACAGGTTCTCTGGTAAATCAGATGGTCTGAGAGGAAAGTATCCTATAAAGAAGATGGAGGGTTGGTGTGAGATTGCAAATTGTCTTGTACAGCAAAGAAAACCCTGCTGCTGTTCTTCCCCAGGCCATGCAAAGGAAGAGCAGTCAGGTCTCAGTGGTGGTCTGCTGTGGAGGTGCAGTGAGGCAAAGGACCCACAGCTACTGCATACAAACAGTTAAGGACGGACTTGTGGCACTCATCACTGAAGTAATTTCTTGATATTTCCCAAGTTATATAAATAGAGCTGTACTGCAGTTAAACAACATAATTTTCATCTGATCTTCTTCTCTGTATCCCAAACAGTGCTCATAAACGTTTTCAGGGTAAGCTTACACTTCAAAGGCTTCAGCCTCCTCTGCTATTAATTGCTGTAGCGTTTTTGAACATAGTGACAATATGCTGACTTACATAGCTGAGACTATAGACCTGGTTGTTTTACTTCTGACTAATTGTGATAGTTTCTATCATGATTTAGTGAACAATGGAATATATTAGTGTATAGGAATCAAAAAAACACAGAGAAGCAATATCTGGATCCTCCAAAGAGCTGTTGTGTTCTGGAGGTGGTTATTTTCTTGTTATTTAGGTATAGCTGGCTTGGTTTAAGTTTGGCCAGTACTTTAGCTCAGTGAGAGACCTGCAGTTGAAAAACTGTTCAATGTATCTAACTACTGTGCACTCAATTCCTTATAGGCCTTCCATAAATTATTATTAAGCAGAAAAGCGGTTTTTTAGTTTCACAGATAATAAGTCCAACTGATTTGAGCAGATTTACCCAGTTTAATACTTTTCCACTTTGTCCTCAAAAATAAGCTTTTTTTTTTTTTAGTATGTACTTGAATAGGTTTTTGTACCCTGCGTTGTCTGTATCAACATTGCAATTACTTAATCTTGTCAGGAAGTACTTACAGTTGTGGTCATGGCCTCATTCAATGGGTAGCTGAACAAAAAACTGGATACTTGGATCTGCAACAAATTGATGTTTAAATCATAGTGTAAAGCACATAGATAAACATTTAGTATTTAATCATCTGTTAAAATGAAATGCATTTTCAATTCTCAATCGCTTCATATCAAAATGAAAAGGTAATAAATGTCAAGATTTGATTTCCCACCCCATCTCTCTTATAAACTGTGTTGGTAGCATCAGTTTTCTAGTAGTGACATCTTTTTTGGGAGCAGGAAGGTCACACTGGGCAGTTGAGCAAAAGCTTTTGGTAACTGGATTTGGGTGGTTAGAGTTTGTGCTGGAGTTCAAAGATGCTGCCCTTCTCTGCACTGCTATTTCATGACTTCTTTGCCTTTCTCCCCAGCCCATCCACCCCCAAACTGGGAAGTGAAGTTGTAGTGAATATTTTAGGAATGACGGGGAACTATACTTGCAGCATATTCTTGTAGAACACGGCTCTATTTGTGTTTTCCCTCTTTGTCTTTAGCAGGTAATTTAAGCAAAGGAAGGAGAGAAAGATTCATACTTAGAATGTTAGAAATTTATGTTGGCTTTGTTTTGCCTGTTGTTGCAGTCATGATCATTTCCTCCTAGGAGCTTTTAAATTTGGGAACCTGGATTTCTAGTTCAGGAAAAGCTGAACATCCTGTGGCTGGTTCCCTGAGAGCTGTTAGTGTTTTGTGTCCTAAAAATGCTTCCAGAAACAAAGGTTAGGTTTGTCTGCCCAAGTTTAAGCATGTAGTAGATTAATTGATTACATGCAAAGTATTGAAGCCAGCGCTCACTCACATGGTGCTCATCACAGTGAGAGCTCTGTAACCAAGTGCCTAGACGTTGATTGGGTTTTTAGACACTGTACTGAAAATGTGGCTTTGTATCTTTCATCGTGTCTGTCTTCCTGCCATGATTTTTATTTGCTATATTGCTTTTTGTTTTCACTTGAGTCTTTTAACTTTTGGTTGTGCATAAAAGAATAATGATAACTTTTTTTTTTAATAGGTACTAAGCCAAATGACCTACAATTGATAATGTTAAGAATGGATGGGGAGGAAAATAAGAAGAGAAATGATGTTGGTGAGAGTTTACAAAGTGAGTTGACAGAAGAATCCCTGAGGAATACATCAGGAGAAAATGCTGGATGTGACTCTTTGTCTCAGCAGAAAACAAGGCTTACATCAGATAAAGTGTTTGGAGACCTTGAAAAGAAAAGAAAAGAGAATGGCGCAAAGAAAAGATCACTGTCAGGATCACCAAACCTGGATGGTGTTGAAGCAGACAAACCTGAACATGTCTCCAGAAAAAGAAAGCGGAGTTGTGCAGAAGACATGAAAGATAGTGAAAGGAAATTGCACAAAGTCGTAGCTGGAGAAACAGGTAGTGTAGTAGCTGAAGCTGTAAAGAAAGAAGGAGTCACCAGTTGTCCTGGTGATGACATATTTAATTCAAATTTCCTGTGCCTACATTGTGATTTCAAATGTGCTGATGGTGCCATATTGAAAATTCACCAGGAAAAGCATCATTCACAAGAAGTGCCAGCTGCTGTTCCTGATAACTTATCTTCTTCAGAAGAAATCAGTGTTGGCTATCAAGTTGGAAACATAGACAAAGATCTTAAAGGCAAAATGAGTGATCAGTGTTCTGATATGGAAAAGCATAAACGAGAAAGCTCTTCTAAACAATCCAAAGAGCAAACATGCCCTCACAGTAGCTGCACAGCTGAATGTAGTTCAACATTACATATGCATGTCAGGCAAGATCATGAGAAATCCAAGATATTTTGTTGTGATCTTTGTGGTTTTCAGAGTGCTGAGGAAAATCTCCTAAATTCTCATTTCCTTGGCAAGACGCACCTTCGACGCCAAAATCTTGCTGCACGAGGAGGATTTGTCCAGATATTGACAAAAAAATCCCTTAAAAAACCCCAATCTACTGCAACCAAAGAGAAGAACGTCAGAGCAAAACCTGGGACCAGTAAATTAAGGGCAAAAACTGCTGATGCAAGAGAATTAAGTGTTTCGAGTGCACTGAAAGGCTCAGAAGTAAGCTTGTCTAAACAAAATGATCCCACTGAATTTGTTGAAATGATACCATCTTCAAATGTTCCCGCTGAAAAACCAGATACTATGACACAAGAAATGTTGCTTTCTTCCAGTGTAGAAGGAAATTATGAAGTCTGTACTGAAAAGCTAGAAATAGCAGGACCCTCAGAAAATATCGTGCAGAAAACAAAAATGCCTCTAACTACCAAAAAGCTAGTTAGCAGTTTAAATATGACAAGGAAATTTGACAGACCGGAACATAAAAGAAACTTTGTCTTCTTAAGGTCTTCATTTGGACAGAGCAGGTCTTTTAGATTAAAAAGGCAGGTTAAAAGAAGGTACAGTTTGTTGGGTAATAGTAAGAGAGGCAAGTCTGAAACTCACAGAATACATATAAAGCATATCTCCAGCACACAGCTTAAATCAGGTGATTCAAACCCTATGTCATATACAGAATTAGAAACAGATGCTAAAAGTAGTTGCAATACAACTTCAGAAATACAAGATCTCACTGAAGATAAGCCATGTACCCTTTCTCCCAGCACTGCAGACACTAATGATTCTGACTTTAAGGTTATTGATGGTCATGGTGTTCTTCATACTTGCACTGACTGTGGTCATGTTTTTCAGAACAGAAAAAGTTTGGAAATTCATGTTGCAAAGTTTCATACAAAAAGGATCCAGTTTCATTGTCAGATGTGCAGTTATTCCTCTGGAGTCAGGGAAGACGTGAAGCAGCACTGTCAGGACAGTAAACACCAGATGGGTGGTTGTAGCTTTAATTGTGAACTCTGTTCATTTACCAGCTTGAATGTCATCAGTCTTCGAAGCCATATGAGTGAAGCGCATAATATGTCCCACAGTTGTCCAACTTGCGTTCTTTTTTTTCAAATGGAAGAAGAGTTGTTAAATCATCAAAAAAATGAGAAACATGATGGTTCATTATTTCAGCAAGCTACTGCATTGAGTAATAGTGATCAGACCTTGCAAGTGGTAACTTATGCTGACTCAGTATCAAACAATAGCCAAAATCTTGCAAAGGAAATGGAAGTATCAATGAAAGCAAAAACTCCGGACTCTTCCATCATGAATCATAGAAATGAGCTAAAGCATTCTGTTCTGAATAAAACCCAGTTTCAATGTAAAAAGTGTTTTTATAAGACAAGATCTTCCACGGTTCTTACAAGGCACATAAAACTCCGACATGCACAGGAGTATCACTTCCTTTGCAAAGCTTGTAATCTCTACTCACTGAGCAAGGAAGGAATGGAAAAGCATATCAAAAGAAGCAAGCACCTTGAAAACGCGAGGAAAAACAACATTGGATTACGTTTTGAAGAATGTATTGAAAAGGTTTGTGTTGGTGTTGGTGGTATTAAAACAGTGGTGGATCCTTCCATTTCTGGGAGTGGGAATACAGAGTTGGATAAAGAAATTACACACGTTTCATCCTCCTCTGTGGAAAACTTATCGAGAAATAAGGAATTTGTTCCACTTGATCAAAGGACTGATGAAAATGACTTGGTTTTAGCTAATGCATCCAAAAGAGGAAAACCCAAAGGCACTATTTCTAGGACCTGTACCCATTGTGGTCTTTTGGCGTCCAGTGTTACAAATTTGACTGTTCACATCAAACGAAAGCACAGTCATCAGTACAGCTATTTGTGTAAAGTTTGCAATTATTACACTGTAACCAAAGGAGATATGGAACGCCACTGTGCAACCAAAAAACACAAAAGTCGTGTTGAAATAGAAGGGCGTGAAAAACAGAACTCGGAGATCATCGTTAGCCCTGAAGGAGGTAATTTTGAATCCATGAGCAAGAAGGTTACCAGCCCTATGACTGCCTTGTATGAACATGTTGAGGATTGTAGCCAGTCATCAGATTTGGAAAATTCTGGCTTAGACAATCAGGAAGTTGAGCAAGGAGATGCTGAGCTAGAAGTTGTAACTACCAGTAGGCCACCAGATCTGGAGCATACTAGCAATCCAGTAAATATAAACCAACGTATATTTCTGGAACCAGCTAGCATTACTCAAGATGGTGACCCATGCTTTCAGAGAAGAGCAATGGGTGCAAACGACAACAAGTGCATACACTGCAGCTTCATTGCTCATTCTTCTTCTTCTTTAGAGCTGCATGTGAAACGAAAACATACAAAACAATTTGAATACTACTGCATGGCTTGTGACTACTATGCTGTTACTCGCAGAGAGATGATTAGGCATGCAGCAACAGAGAAACATAAAATGAGAAGAGAATCTTATGTGTGTTCTTCTGGGGAGGAAGCAAACACAGCCAGTATCACTAAAGGTGGCACTGCTTTGTCTCAGGAGAAGCACCGTCACAGTGCAGGAGAATCGAAAACTGCTTTAGGTGAAACGAAATGTGCCGATGACACAGCAGAAGGTGATCATACGAGTAAAAGCTTAACGGAGTGTATTGTCTTAGATGAAAATGCATCTCCAGGAATGCCTAGAGGTGGCAGTTCCCAAAATGCAATAGAAGGTGAGCTTGAAGGCCAGTCTAAAAATGGAGGAGAAAACCTTTTTTGTGAGGGATTCCAGCAAAAACCTCAGAAAGATAAAGCTGTTAAACTTGATGAGGAGGTATCAGTTAAAGAAGCAGGTACTTGTCAGTTGCAGAAAAGTAGACATGGTCAGGAGCTGCTCAACTCAGATGATAATTGCACTGCAGAAAATCAAAATAGATCAGGCAGCACAAACTTGAATTCAGGAAGAGATGAGGAAAGCTTGGAAGCAAATAGAGAAAACCCTGAAGTAGCGTGTAGAAACGCAGACATTCTCAAAAACATACCACTGAAAAAAAATAACCCACTTATGCTAACTCTTCCAGAAACAAGTAGTGCAGTAGAGCAATCAAATTTTGCTGGAAACATTGGCGAAACGGTGCAAAATGTACATAGTTTAGAGGGTGACAGAAGCTTCAAAGAGGATCCTACTGGGGAGGAGGAAGAAGCCCTTATGGAAGCACAACATGAAGCAGAAGTAACTATAAATAACGATCTTTGGGAGGCAGATGGCTCAACAGCTGAGAGCATGCAAGGAAGTAGTAATGAGGCTTTAGGAACAGTTATCAGTGCTGATGATAAAGGAAAGGCAATGCAGAATTTTGGCAAGTTTGATTCTTCTATAGTGAGGTTAACAAGCCATCAAGATGGGGAGGGCACTGACCATTCTGCTGAAGGACTCGTGTCAGGTGGAGTGAGAGCTAGTGAGCTCACAGTGACAGCAGACCCTTCACCAAGTGGTGGGAAAAAGAAGAAGGCAGAAGGAATTTCCCTTGGGGAATCGACACGAATTCGCTGCGATGACTGTGGTTTTCTAGCAGATGGTTTGAGTGGACTAAATGTTCACATAGCCATGAAACATCCTTCAAAAGAAAAACATTTTCATTGTTTACTCTGTGGAAAATCATTTTACACAGAGAGCAACCTTCACCAGCACTTGGCAAGTGCCGGGCACATGCGAAACGAGCAGGCAAGCGTGGAGGAGCTGCCCGAAGGAGGCGCTACCTTTAAGTGTGTGAAGTGCACCGAGCCCTTCGATTCGGAGCAGAGCCTGTTTCTCCACATCAAAGAGCAACACGAAGAGCTGTTACGGGAAGTGAATAAGTACATTGTGGAAGACACTGAGCAAATAAACAGGGAGAGGGAAGAGAACCAAGGCAATGTCTGCAAGTATTGTGGGAAGATGTGCAGAAGTAGCAATTCCATGGCCTTCCTAGCTCACATCCGTACCCATACAGGTATGGAAACGCTCTCTTTCCAAGTGGTCGCTTTCAAACAGAGTGAATTATACCCTTGGTGTTTTTCTGCTTGTTCATCTCTTTAACATTTCTTATGAACTAGCATTCATATTGCCTGATGAGCCCCCAGTGAAATTCAGACTTACCTAAAGGGCTTAGAGTAATAGGGGTATACGGTGATCAAAGGGCAGAAAATGTAAGCACATTTTAAGCGAAGTCACCCGTCTGCTTTTTGTTTCATATAGAGAGGTTTCCTTGTCTTTAATCTAAATTGTAACTATTAATTGGTTCTTAAATTTATGTAACGAAGCAGTGGTGGTGTGAGAGAACAATTAGCTTTTCTTTCAAACTTCTTTTCCTCACAGTTGTTGAATATCCAAATCGGTTATTTCATTTCGATTCGGTTACACTTTCAGCATTACATAATGTTTCAGGATAGACATTTGATACTACATCATTCCTAAATAAATACCAATAAGAAGCATCAAGAGGTTTTTGTAGAAATAACTTGTGGGAATAGGTCACCCTTTTTGGAAGGTAGTGTGTCAGACTGATGTGGTGCACAGGGATGTAGCATCTGATTTAGTTTCTGTGCTGATCACACTTTCAATTCATTTTTATGTTTAATTTTAAGTGGAAAATTTAAAAACATTTTTGTAGAAAAATGCATAAGCTGCAGTTCTAAATTTATGTAAAAATCCACTGCGATGTTTCTATAAACCTGCCATACATTCTTTATTTTAAATAGACAGCTTTTCTAAATCACTGAGCTCTGCTTAGACAAGTGGTGTCTCCATGGTTGAATTTATGAGTGGATTTGAATAATAAATTCACATTTCAATGAACATATTTTCATTAAAACTGTAAGGTTTATTTTACTGTACTTTTAAATAATGGCTTATTATGGAAGCTATAGTTTAAATTCATGCAGTATTTGAAACTTAGTGCATGGTTACAAGGAAGAGAACAAAAAGGTAAGAAAAAAGAAACATAAAAGAATGGTAATTTCTGGCATAATCCTAAAATAGTTTTGTAACCTTTTTTTTTTATGAAGAGGCAAGGGCGTGACTGGACAACAAAGTTTAAAATTGATCTTGGGGAACACAGGCATTGTATTTCAAACCTTTCAAAGTATTTTACTGTAACGGCAGTATTCCTGTATACCAATGACTCACACAGGTAATACTTGCAGCATTACTTCTATCCTGTCAATAACGTAGTTATCTGTATTGCTTCAGCTAATATCCAACTTTGAACGCAGTGTTAAGTCTTTAGAGGGACGCTCCTGTTCACATGGTCAGAACAGCTGTATAAGCCCTTAATATGCCCTCTTACGGCAGATGAAACTGAATAAAACTAAGGGGGAGGATGCTAATGGAGCTCTCTTTAGAATTCTTTATGCAACTGTCTGGTCAAGACATGTTGCTTATAATTGATGTGTCCATTACTTGAATTCTCTTGTAATTATAGTCAATAAGTCTTGTAAATGTGTTAAAGCTCACTAAAAGCATACAAATTCAAGAACAGAGTAAGGCTAATAATTTTAAATAATCAATGTAGGCATTTCAGCACTTAATTTCCCTTGTGTGTTGATAGCTGATCATTCTTAATCCATTAAGATTTATTTAGTCGTTTACAATGCAAAATAGGTTTGCACTGGTCACTTGTGCCATTTGAAAATGTCCACCAGGTTAAGTGCAGAATGTAGTCCATTAGTCTTCCTTGACTATATGTATTAATTGCATTTAAAATCAAGTTAATGTGGATGTGAGAGTGAGGTAACTATCAATATATGACAAAGCAGCCCTACTTACATAAGTTACATCATTGATTGTAACATTTAGTAAAAGTTAGTGTACTTTTTAACATCTTGTGTGTAGGTCTTATCACGAAGTATATTTTTATTGTGCTTTTGGATGGCCCTAAATATGCAAAGCAGTAAAAGAATACATTTCATTTTGCAAGTCATTTTTCAGAGGTGCTTGCAGAGGGAGTATGGAAGTGTTACAAATAGAATTTTATCTGCCCTCTTTCTCACGACACCTTTAAATGAAATGCTTTTCTTATGCTGTGCTTATTCACATAAATAGTAATGCGGAGACTTTTATTAATAGTTAATGGGAAGATGACTTTCTCTTCCAATCCGTATTTTCATATTTGTGATTTCCTTTGCGTTGTATAGAACCTTTTCTTCCAATCTGTATCACGATGAATGCAGACCCCAAGTATTTTGGGGTTATTGGGGGTGGTGGCAGAGGAACTGACCTACTCCACCAGCTGTATATACACTGGCATATAACATTGGTGAGGCAAAGTACAGTAGTTCTAGCTTCTCATCGGTTCCAGGGTAACACCAGGTACATAATAGGAGCAGAGCTGTACATTTTCCCATTTGTTGTTTTGCTTTTTTTAAAAAAATATTTCTTCAGCATCCAGTTGTGTGTCTATGTTTATAGACGTACGTATATGTAACCCTATCCAAAACCTTGCCTTTTTTTTATTGAGTAATTGGTGATGGTTTTTTTTGGGGGGGAGGATGGAAGGGAAAGTTGCAGTAAGATATGACTAATGATTTCCATGAATAGAAAAATAATGTTTCAAAATACCGTTAAATAATATAGGAGATTTTCACATTGCAAATGAAAAGGAAGCTTTGCTAGAGAGGAGATAACAAGTAAGTCCATCACATGTTGACAAGTGAAAATGAGGAAGTGTAAAGAAAATAAAAGGAGTAGTAGAGGTGGAAGACTCTTTAGTTCGCAATTGATGCAGGTCCCCTAAACTTAATTAACAATCAACACACGAGGAAAAATCACCTGCGACCACATGATCTTTGTTTCGTTTCCCATCAGATTTCTCAGTTAATGGAAGGTTTGCCCAATGTAAGTGTGGTATCTGAGTCCCCATGTCCCAAACATAGGAGGAAGTGGTATGATGGTGTTTCATGTGGCTCTGCTCACTTTGCACTGGGCCTGAGCTAGGGACACAGCTCTGCCTGTAGGTGCAGACCATGTTGCCTTTGGCTGGCCTAAAGCTGAGGCAGTGAACTTTTCCTTTTGTTTTGGGTCTCTGTTTTCTTAATGTAAAATAAGGACTACGAACTCCAGTCTTCTCTGTAAAACAGTAGCACGATTTGTGTCAGTCTGACCTGAACTCTTTAATTTAGACTATTTTTGATCTGGCGGCGTGTTTTTGTTCCCCCCCCCCTTCCCTTGTTAAGAGCCTTATTGTTTAGTGCTACCATCAGAAAATGTTCACTCTGTTTCCATCTCGTAACTTGTAGGCAAAGTATTTCTGTGGTTTTGTTTGAGTTTTGGTTTTTGTTTTTTTTTTTTAAAGACATTTGGTTGGAAAGATGCAATATTCAAAGTATTTTTCTGTGAACTAAAACCCAAGTGTGAATCCAATAGCATCACATTTAACACAGCATAAACCATTAAAGTTTGTGATAAGAGAAGTATGGCTAAGTATTGTTAATTACTTCAACATTGTTTCAGATAGCCTTATGGCAAATACAGATTGTTGGTGGTTTTTTTTTTCCCCCATTAGTTTAACATTTAGTCTAATGTCTTCATCTTAACTATAAAATGTTGTGTTATTCCATCCAAGAACATACTGGAACAAATTTGGCACCAGCAACCTAAAAGGGAGATGCGCTGCTTTTGTTTCAGGTGATAAATACTGACTGGAGCCTGCCAGCACTTGAATTTTCATGGAGTTTAAATGGAGATGTTAAGAGATATTCAGCTCTGGATCTGAGAAATAAATAAAAAAACCCTCAAGGCCTCAGTGATTTTTGGATGAGAGCAGTCAACAGAATAATACATTTCTGTATTGTCAGCACACCGTAGCTACGATTGGTCTTAACTCGAGTTTTTCACAAAGGAGTCATGTAAATGGAAAACAGCAAAGGTCTTGTATGGAAGCCCTGCGGGACACCTGCAGTAACAGAATGAGGAAGGAATTTACAATTTAATCAGTAGGAGAGAAACTAAGGGAACATAGGATTGAATCCACATGGCATTTGAATTCTATGGCAAAAAAGAGCAGTATAAACACCAATAGATTGAAAAAAATCCTCTCCAACTGTAGCCTTGATGTTACTAATTGTGCAATTAGTCTTTAGTATCATAAGTTAAAACATCAACTTTTAATACTCTTTTATTTAATGCAAAGATGGGGTTTTTTTTATTTGCATGGATCTCTTTATAGAATGCAGTGTTGATTTGAAATGTCACCAAATTAATGATTAATTTAGTTTTATCAGGATCATTTAAATAAACTGGGGTTTCTCAGGGTGATTGATAGAATGTGATTGCTGTTAGCTGCAGTCTCAACCTGCTTTTGACATTTAAACATATAAAGCTGACTAGATATAACCATTCAGGTGCTAAATATATTTTACATCTACTTCCAACAGTAGAAATGGAAGTATTAAGAGATCTGGCTTCATTGTCATTGAACTGTGAAATATTCAACCTTGTCTGCCCGTGCTTAGTACTGTTGACTTTTTTATTTCAGTTAGAAGATTAAAATTAAATGCTTCATTTTTCGTCAGCTTTTGGGAATGAAATTGAAATTTAAGACTCTAAAAATTTTTACTAAGATCCTCAATTTCACCAACAGATTCTTGGAGGATATTCTGTTTTCAAGGGCAAAGCAAAAAGGTTCATTGATCAAGTATGATATACTGCAACATTTTTCTTATCAGAGCTCTTTATGTATATTTATTAAAGATCACATATTTCATATTATGCTTAACTGTATTGGAAGAAGTACTTCACAAAACATATACTAAACATAATATGGAGACTCTGTGACCATATTGTACTTACTCTTAACTGCAATTCTATGATTTTGATTTATTGACTTAAGGATTTAGTGGTCAGAAAATTGGAAAGTGCTACAGCACTGTTTAGAATGGTGTTGCTGCGAAATAACATGGGGACTGAAGTGTGTGCCCAGTGTAACTATTTCAGTAAAAAGAATATTTTTTTCCATCCTAGAGAGGGGATTTCTGTTAATTAAGATAGACAAATAATTTGACTTTTGGCTGACCTGATGTGGTGCAAGAAGTAGGCTGGTACTTCTTCCTTGGAGAAATAATTTCAGAGTTCTTTGGTCTGCAGTAGACATTTAATATTAAAGTTTGTTCTTGAAATAAATAATAGCCAAAATGTCAATACTTCTGGTTTGCAGAATAATCATAAATTCTTGACCATAAAACAGTCATAAAGGCATAATATTTTATCCACTGTATATTCATACATTGCATGTCATTACAATAGCTAGGTGATGAATCATTTTCTGTGTGTGACAGAACAAATCTGAAATACCAATGCTAATGTGAAATCTATTCAAAGTCGGAAGACTTGTAAAATTACTTTGCTTTAAATATATTTGCTTAAAAAACAAGTACATTTTGCATTTTACACCAGTATCAAGCCACTTTAAGACCATTACCTGAGTTTGAGCATTTGGAAATGGGGAAAGGTGTAGAACAACTTCTGCCGTCTTGTTGAAAGGTTATCTACCTACTGTATCGTCTCCTCATTTTAGTATTTTGTTGTTTTTTTTTCTTAATAGTAGTAAAAAATGTAAATTATTATAAGTTCAGACTAGTTTCCATGATCTTGAACTTCAGAAAACTTTAATGAGTACTGTATAGTATATGCCGTCTGTGTCCTGGGAGTTATAAATGTATGTACGAGGTACTTTTTTTGTTAGGCAAAAATCTCAGACAGGTTAAATGTGGGATAGGCTTTTTTAAAGGTTATTTTTTCCCAGGATTTTTTATTTCTTTAACCGTGGGTGATACATTATTCTAATTCAACTCATATCTTATGCTAAATTTTACTTAGGATCAAAGCCATTCAAGTGCAAGATATGCCACTTTGCAACAGCTCAGCTCGGAGATGCCAGAAACCATGTCAAGAGGCACCTTGGGATGAGGGAATACAAGTGTCATGTCTGTGGGTGAGTAAATTGAAACAGTCTCCACCATGGTTAACCAGGAGAAGAGTGCAGGATATGCATTGTTTCAGAATTGAAAACTGTGATGTGAGCAAGAGTGGCTAAAATTATGCATGCATATCCTCCTTTCCATTGTTATGGTAAATTCCTTAAATACAGTTATGACATTCTTTTCCCACTTCTAATCCTGCACTGAAGATGAGCAATTTTATGGGCTACAAGGTCAATTTGAACCTGTAATCTGTAAATTGACTAAATTATAGGATGTTCATTCACATTGCCAGAGAGAACTGTAAATTCCATTTAAAGACATAAAAAATATATAATATAGACTTTACTGTGTGGGGTTTTTTCTTTTGCTATACTGTTATAATTTTAGTACCATTAACAGATTTCTGGACTCCATTAGGCTTTTCATTCTTTACGAAAACAAAACAGAAGACTCATTTTTCAAACAAACGGATCTAAAATATTGCAGGCATAAGACTTAAAAAAAAAAATTGAAGTCTTTTATATATGCTTGTGTTCTTGTTTGCTACCCAAAAAATCTTGTTTTTCTTTTTTACTTAATCGTTATTTCCTCAGAAGGATCGTTCATAATGTTTAATTGTCCTTCAAATGTGTTGCATTTAATAGGAGGCATTGAGACTCCTTAATGCAAAACTAATTAATTTAGCAGAAATGTTTAAAAGGTTTTAAAATGCCATGGCATATATGGTACATCATAGGACATTCAAAGTTGGATTTTAATGCCCTAGTTCTGATTAAAAATATATTTTAATGTTATTATGCTGGAGAAATTAAGTAATATATGCATCATATAAAAACATTTTACTCAAACCTATGTAACCTGCTATAGCAGTCTTATGGCTAATGTGTAGAACAGCACAGGTTCAATTAGATGATGCAGTGCACACATGAATGGTGTGGTGTGATGTTGGGGATAATATTCGGCAGGAGGGGTTTTTTCAGCCTTGGTATGCCGATCTACTGCAGGACAAAGTGAGTTACACATTTTAAAGGACAAGTGAATCTTCAGCTGGAGATGCAGCTGAGTGATTTTCACTGATTCATCTCCCTGTTTTTCAGATAGTTTTGCATTGCAACATTATGAGATACTTTGGATGTTTTTACTCGCTGAAGAAAATTAATTGCTGACTTCTTGAAACAAGAAATAAAAATGTATGAGCCTAATTCTGAAGTCCACTGAATATCGGTAGTAGAATAACTTGTGCTGCTCTTGATTTTGCAGCATGTTTAAAATGAACATTATGTGCGGTAGGCTATTTTATGGTGTTTCAAAACTCTTATTTACTATCTCTGCTATATGAATTGCTGAGAATTTGGCATAGAAGATAGTTAACTACTATGGATTCACAAAACTGTTTAGCTGAGGCTGAGCTCTGTTCCTTAGAAGTTGTCGACAAACCTGACAATGGGTCTTTATTCAATTCCCTTTCATCTTAAACCGAAAAATCATCGTATTATTTAACTATGTTATTGTGAGAGGAAAAGCAAGAAAAAAAAAATCTCAAAATAGTTAATACTGTATCTTTTATTAAAATGATTAGGATTTGGCACAGTACCTCATTTTTTCAAAAACTCCTCCTTTCACTTCAGGACTGACATGTTCTTAGAACCTGTCTCAGAAATTATACAACTCTCGGTTGCAGTCCACGACGGTTATGCAAGAGAGAGAGCAAAACGTGTATGAATGATTTAAACTGTGGACTTGAATGTTATTCGCTTTGCTAAGCTGATTGCTTGCTGTGTGTTGCTGACATGTCATACCTGGTATTTAAGCAGGTACTCATTTTCCATTGCTGTGTAGTATTGTACAGCTAATTTTCATCAACAACGTGAAGCTGTGCTGTTTAGATATGACAAAACAACTGGTTGAAGAGACATACACCACAATACCCCATGCTCACAAAAATCTGATTTATCTACCTGTTTAAATAATCATCATATTTCACTTAATGTGCACCAAAAATGTATTTGAAGTATTATACATGAGCAGTGATCTAATTGGAAAAGACGTTTTTATACTGTAGCTAACAGTCCTGAAGAATTGGAACAGGATTTGAAGACAAGGAATGACCAGAGCAGTTTGAACTGTAGTCCAAATAATGAATATGCCATCCTTAAATGTGGAAGAAGAGAAAAAAGTGTAATAGCCTGTGCTGTATTTCTGCTATTTTAATTGAAAGGATCGGGTAGTGTGTAGGTTAAAAAAATAAAGTAGAAACATAAAAAAAAAATAAAAAAATTGCTAGGATTGGCTATCGGATTAGTGGCACTATAGAGCATTGGTACATTAACACCACTGACAATGTCAATTCATTATCATTGATGGCTAAATAATCTTAGAAATGCTCAGTGGACCTATTAGTTCCTGAACATAAGCAGCTCATGCTGCATTTCTTCATTAGCTTTAATTGCTATAAATTTTACCTTTTTAAAAATCATGCTTTAAAAGGTGAAGTGATCTTTCAGGAACATTAACTCTGTAATTTTGTCACAAACAGAAGGTCCTGCACTATGTTTTCTTTTCTGCAGTAGTTAATATTCTGTCCTCTGACTTTTAGATTCATAGTAATAAGCCCTCTGTTAGTTGCGAGGATAAATTGTGTTTCAAAAGCTTTTGGATCTGCTTGGACGCTTTTTAAAGGTGAAATGTCAGTGCAACATCGTGGTGTAGTGTGGTCTCAAAATACCACTTTTTTTAAAAAAAAAAAAGGAAAAATTTTTCAGGAAATTTCTGTCTTTAAGAAAAAAGCAAAAAGCTGTATCTGTGGTGTTGTTTTAGGAAGGGTTTGCTATATCTCAGTTTTCCAAATGATCCTCATATTTACATGATACAAAGTACACAATATATAATTCACTTAGTTGTTGAAAAAGGCAGTAATTTTGCTGTGTTGTTTTATTTTTTTTAATTGAAGTTCAGGGTTTGTTTTTCTTCAGCTGCACAGCAGAAACTACATGACACAGAAATTGGACACCGCTAATGTTTAAACATTTGGAATAAACCGTCTGCTACTCATTTCCTTATCGCAGATGTGTGTTAATTGTTTTCTTTTCCATACCCGTGGCTGTAAAATATATCCCATTATTTCAGAGGTAGTATCTATTTTCTGCGGGTAGCAAACTGCTGCATATTTGAAAATAATTTTCGAAAGTCTGGCTCTGAAATTGGCTGATAGCCTGGGTTAGATGAGCAAATCTTGGTTGCCCAGCATTTAAAATTTTTGTTTCATTTGCCTGGTGAAATGCAGAGAAAAGGCTTATCATGTACTTCTCAAATTTTATGCCTCAGGTAGAACATGAAAAATGCATTGTTCTGCACTTGAGATTTTGAACAGAATTTATAGGCAATGTTTGATTTTAAAAATGCATCTACTATTCCTTTGCCTTTTTCTTGCCTTTGCTTTCAGAAATAGAATTTTTGGGGATGTAGTTACATATTTCAAGTAAGAGTGGCTGCTTCTTTTTTCTTTTTTTCTTTTTTTCCTTTTCTTTCTGACTTCTTAAAAATCTCATGAGGAAGATGGGTATAAGGTAGGTTGGATTTTTAGGAAAATTTTCAGTATTTAAAACATACACAAAAACAGTTTTTGCTACCTTCCTGAAAACTGAAAGGACACTTTTAGCAATGTCTTTATTATGTTTATTCCATATATATTGTATTCCATATACAGCAGTCCAGTGTTGTAAGAAACAAAAGTAAGTATTTGTATACACAAAGGAATTTGGAGGGGGTGGGAAAGGTTGATTTTTTTCTCTGTGTTCTGCTGAAGCTGTTCTTTCTTGTGAGGTTTTTTGTTGTTGTAGGTGGGGTTTTTTTGCTTTATTTTGGTCTTTTGTTGGATTGAGGTATTAATCTTTTTTAGTTTCTGCTCCTCAGTTCTTGATTTGCTTTGAAACTCCCTTTCTCAATTAATTCTGGAGATGTTATAAGATGTTCTGCTAAATAAGTGTTTACTAAATTTAGTTATTTTTAAAAACCTCATATAAACAAACTTTGAGGAGTTGTAGTGTCCCAAGCATGGAAATAACTTCACTTTTGCTGCTGTTGTTAATGCTAAGAATAGTTTAGAGATCTTAATCTGCTGAAGTTCAGTGTTTTAATGACACTGGTTGCTTTGAGAATATATAAGAAAAATATTCGCCTATATTGAGTGTAATGGCTAATAGATCTTCGTACTTTATAGATAAGAATGTGCTTTGACCAGCTGCATCAAAAAAACCTGGCTGTATTCCTGTGTGTTGTGTTCTAAAAAATCTTCTAGATTTTCAGAGTTTTTTAACTGATGACTGTTCATGTCAGGGTACTTTTAGTGAAAGCCTGCTCTTAAGATTGCTTTTAGCAAGCAAAAAAGACTTATTCATAAATTTATTGGTAGAAGCAGGAAAAACATTATATTTTCAAGGATGCCTTAATGTACTGTAATGTAAATTAATTATTTATACTTGTGCAGTTTGGGAAATCTTAAATAGAAAGTTGCTACTCTAGTAAAACTATTTTTGTGTGGTATTACCTAGTTTTTGTGCATTAGAAGGGATCTCTGTGTAGATGATTATAATGTCACTTTCTGACCTTTGCAGCTTGAATAATTGTAAATCATTGCTTCATAACGTGTCAGAGAATGTCTGTACTAGGCAATTAAATGGCAGAATATAATAGACCAAATTATTGCCTGTCATGTTTTCAACAACACAGTTAGTATTTGAGTTACACTTAATCATTACGTGCATTAGCAACTTCATTGGAATCCAGCTTCAGGCTGAGCATGAAATACATTACATTATTTAAACCTCTAATGGTAGAAGTCATTTATTTGTGTTGAAGTGTACAACATGCAGAGTTTCATAAAGCAAAGAACACTTGAGAGCTTAATTTATCCAAATCAAAGTCTAAATGCAGATAAACACAAGTGGCAAAAATTAGTAATTTTTATAGGCTGGAAATATTTAAAAATACATGGTTGTGGGTAATTGTAGGCAGCAGGAATAAATTAAAATCACTATTTTTAGTCAGCTCTGAGAAGTAAAACTGTTGTATACCTAAATCATCAAATGCATCATGAAATTGCGTTTTCGAGTGAACAATTAATTACACACATCATACCTACAGATGTGTCCCAACAAAAAATATGTATTTGGTTCAGCTGTTTATATCAGAGATAAGTGCCTGTGAACTGACTGTTCCAGATCCAGATCTTCTGAGTTTCTCTATCTGCATTTCGCTGTTTAGTCCTATCATACACTTGTGTCTACGTTTACTTCCGTAAAGAAAATGAGGTGATCCTGTGTAACTGTTTGCCAAACTTGCAGACATTTTAAAAGAAATTAATAAGAAAACACTAGAAAAACACGTGGAGTAAGGAAACATATGTGTTATATTATCTTGCCATTTGTTCAGTTATCTATCATTTTATTAGATTCGCAGACCTGACCTTCAGTACACAGTCTCTATTTTTACTGGTTAAGAAAATGACTTGAAATGGAAGCAATTTACCTTTACTCAGAAAAGCTCCCAGCGTCTTTAAACAGCTGGTACGGATCCTACGGTGTGTTGGGCGAGACTCTCTGGGCCTGGAAGGCTGCCAGGGAGTTGGCTGGAGTTAAAGCGAGTGAGTGGAAGACTTGGGTACAGGCGGTGGAAGGGCTCTTCTGTTTGAGACTGGTATTACAGTTGGTATGGAAAAGTCAAGACCAGCTTTCTGACTTAATAAAATGTGGGGTTAGCATTTATTTTTTTTTCTGCTAAATTGGATTATAATAATGATTTAGTTGTACTTGCTGAAGAGACAAGGTATATAAGGGGCTATGCGTGAGAATTGGAGACAGTTAGTAGTTCAGAGTAATACCTGTGCTGCATGCGGTCCAAGTCAGTGCACTTCCAAGTGGCGACTATCGAGACGCACAGCGGTGTGTCTGTGATACGTGCGGCACGCGTAACTAGTGCTTTTACAGACATGCAGTCTGAATTTTTTGCTCTGCTATAGATTGCTCTGACGTCCAGGATGCGCGCGTTTCTGTTAGGCCGTAGGTGCCTCCGCTGCGCACGTCCTTCGAGAGCAAGCGCCTTCTGTGCCCGCGCAGGGCGGGTCTGTGCCCTTCCTCAGAAGGCAGGAGATGTGGCTAATGGGAAACAGGCTGATGGCGCAAAAATTGGAGTTTAACAGGTAGCGCTAAGGCAAGTGGCAGTCTGAAAATTCAGTATACCTACTGAAAAAGAGACTTCTGTCCTTATAATCCGTGGTTTGGAAGGATTGGCCTAAACGTTGAGAAAGACGCTGTTAAAAAATGGCCTTTTGTTGGCAGGAGATGTCAAAAAAGTTGGCTCGGTTCTGGTTACCGTGAGAAGAAGGGAGCCTGGGAGTTGTCGGTGCGGGTGGTTGGTACAGGTAGGGAGAGAGGTTTGCTTGATTAAAATTTTGGTTGGGTTGTTTTGGTGATAGGCTCAGGTTGCCTGGTTTGGATTTATAGCCGGAATTCAGAAGACTTACATTTGCTTTATTTTTGGTTTTAATCGTTTATGTGTAGGAATTGCATCAAGCTCCCGATTCAGCTGTGATTTTCCTTGGTGCTTTTAGTAACTTTACTTTAAAATGTTGAGGATAAATAACTGAGCCTAATCTTTA